>CM029123.1:25151618-25244118 GCA_016859345.1 Istiophorus platypterus
ATCTCAATAGGCGTGCCCTTATCAGGAAAATAATAAGGCTATTTTCGTGACCAAAATTAGACGTGCAGGCTGTCAGATGAGAGGGGGGAAAAAAAAGGTCTGAGCCAATTGAACCAAAGAAGATGCTCATTAGGGAGGCTCAATTTGCATATATTGCTTGTCAGACATATTGGCAAAAATGTCAAAAACTAAATCAAAAAAGAAAAAAAAAAGGCCTCCCACTGTATCTGCTGAAAATTGCTCCCTGATCAGAGTGAATGAATCTGACAGAACGGCTGAAGTTATGGGTGTCTGGCGAAAAATAAATCGGTGCCGAGACATTTATCAGGCGTAGCCGTGCTTCGGATGATCCCTGCTGGGGGGCGGGGGTGGCGAAGGGGGCGTGTGAGGGAAAATGTCGTTTGCACGTCAACGCCGTCTGCATGTATGTCTATTTTCTTAAAACCGATTCTAATACATAGAAATCTTGAAATTACATGGTTCAGGAAATATGCAGTCGGGTAATTTCAGATCTGTAAGATGAGAGAGAGAGAGAGGGAGAGAGAGCTTCACACCACATGAATTCAAGTGCTTCTCCGCCTCCTGCTCTCCTCCAGCACGCCACTTAACCAGCTTCGCATAGATCGCTAAATGGGCCAGAGCCCATCATGCCGCAGCCCGCACCAAATAACCGGCCTGTCCGGCCACCGCTCGGCTGAGGTTGGGTCCAGGAGGTTGGGCCCTCGGACCGGACCGGCGTCGTCTCGGACGGCTGCGGACCCCATCCCCACCGGCGTCACGTTAGAGGCACATCTGAGGCGCAACAGATGGGGCAGACTGGTGCGCAGGTACCAAAAACAGAGCCGTTATCATCATCGCCATCACCATTATCATCATCATCGTCATCGCGTTCACGTCCATCGAGTCCAAAAAAAAAGAAAAGAAATGATTCGGGGGCAGTTGGAGGCGCGTTATCGCTCCTGCAGGCACCGACGCCTTTTAGAACTTGCAAGCATTAATTAAGAAGCCATTAGGAGCCCGAATCCATCAGAAATGTGGACATTATGCGGAGTGACAACCCATTATTTGAGCCTACACTGCGCTTTGTATGCATGGGTTGCAACAACTTCTTGTGGGTTATGTGTAGAAAAAGCGACAGAGCCATCTGTCCGCCGCAGTTCGGGGACGTGGGGGTGAATATTGATAAGGGCGGCCGGGACCCCCCCCCCCCGGCGGTGCGTCAGCCCGCGGCTCCGTCAGATAAGCCGGAGCGGCGGGGTGTCCTGTAAAGTTATGTCACAACCGCCAGTCTGACACAAGGCAGGTGTGGCGTTTTCGTCTCTGCCGGGACTCCCGCCGTTCCTGACACGGAGGAAGAAAAAAACAAAGAAATAAAGAAACAGCCCCATTGCGGCACTTTCTGCTCCGAAGAGACGCATTTTCACAGTCGCTCGTTGCTCCCCGGCCCTGAAATCTTCCATGCAAGTTCACTGCCGGCCTCCTGTAACATTCAAAGACAGTATTGATTTTTTATTTTTTATTTTTTAACTTTTTTTTCCCCGACACCTGTGCGGGCGAGATCACATTCAGGGGGCTATCAGCGAGAGATGCGAGTCAATACATGTATTCAGGCTTCGGATTCCCATTCTCAGACAGACCAGTCCTCTATTCTCTCTTAACAGGGTGAATCGCCGGCTCATCCCCGGCATCGAGTCTTCAGGTAATAGAGTCTGGGCCGCTCTGTGAGCGTGGGGGCTGGTGGCGGGTCGGGAATTCGTTTCGTTTTGTTTTTGTGGGGGGGGGGTTGCACGCTTAAGTTGGTTCTCATTACTCCCGGAGTGACATCGATGCGGGGGAGGAGCCTGTTGAACGAGGGACCACGAAAAGTGTGCGTCGGACGGGATGACGGTCGGACCTCGACGGGGTCAAGCCGCCGGAGGGCGGGTGAGCTACGAGGGGCGGGTCAGGCTGAGTCGTAAATAAAGCTGCCGGGAGGTCAAACGAAAGGCGCGCGGCTCCGAGAGGGTCCCGGCGGGTCCCTTCGAGGCGACGCTGCTGCTTCTAATCTCCATCTCCAGCCTTCGCACCGAAATCAAACAAGGAGCAGAAAAGGACGGAGGAATGAGATTCATCACAAATCCCTCTAAGCCTTTATCGAATTAATGCTCACTCACAATGAACCCGGCGCACTGGAACAGATGTAAACAAGGACTTCTCACACACATGCACACAGACACACACGCACGCACGCACGCACGCACACACATGAACACGTACGCACACACAAACACACGCACAGAAACACACGTGCACACACACTCGCAGAGAAAAACATACACACACGCGCATGCACGCAGACACACACACACGCACAGAAGCAAACACGCACACACACTTGCAGAGACACGCACAGAGACACACACACGCACAGAAACATACACACCCACACACACACTCGCAGAGACACACATGCGCAAATACAGACACACACACGCACATACTGTATTTGTACTCTCTCATACACACAAACACAAATACACACACATACAACTCACATCTACAAAGGAGAGAAACCAGCGCTGCAGATGTTCATGGCTACAGACAGAACTACGGTTCAGTATAGGGCTGAGTAATGACTCCTTCCATCGTCAGACGATCTATTTACTCTCAGATTATCATATTATTTAACTTGGTCAGAGCAGAGAATCTGAGCACAGTTAAGTCGATTTCTCTCTGCCCAGCTTTTACCCTGTTGCCGGCAGTGTGACCTTGTTTTATTCTATTTATTTATATTTTTCTAGTTTTGTTTGGCTCTGTTTCGGCTCGATTTTATGTTCTAACCACGATGACGTCTGGACGGGGGTAACTTCAGGGAGGATCGGGGCGCCGCCGCCGATGCCAAGCGTCCGTTCCGGGCCTCGGACGCCACCACCAGGAGCTTGATGCTTCTCCTGTCCCAGCCCCAAGGCCCCGTGGGAGGACCGCATGGACTGCGGCCCGTGGAGGAGAGCGGGGCGGAGGATGCCGCGACCTCTGACCCGACCTCGTGTCATCCAACCGGGGGACACACCGGATGAACGGGGGGATCGTCGTCCGTCTTTATCGCATCCTGATCGCCGTGCTGGAGACGTGGAGCCGAGCAACCGTTACCGCTTGGCGCCACTCCTCCCCAGTCCCGCTGCCGACAGCCTGACCTCTTTGCCATCCCGGGTGGAATGTCCACAGCGCCGCAACACCAAGCTTCTCCCACCGCTCGCATCGGCCATGAAAGATTTAACCATCCAAAAAAATGAGAAAGGGGATTTTGTTACATCTGCTCCCAAAGCGCAGGATGGTTACTGCCGCCAGTCTGGTTTTAAATGACATTATTTCAGCTTTGGAGAGAAAGACGGTGCAGCTCTTTTTTTTTAAATTTAATCTTCAGAAGGCATCAGATAGAGTTGATCGTTGCTTTTTTCTTAAAAAGGTGTCATAGTGTCGGATTAGATGAAGTTGCTTATAAAAGGCTTCAGAGTTACCTCATGGACTGACAGGGTTCGTCCATGAGGTAACCCTAACCCTAACCCTTAACCCCAACCCTAGCCCCTAACCCCCCTCCCCAACCCACTGTTGAATTTGGAAATGTTAAACCTGAATTTCTTCAAATTGCAAAAGGTTTCCCACAAGGCTCAGTCTGGGGCCTTTTCTGTCCTGCCTTTGTATAGATTTAATTGCTTGTCCTGTAACTTAGTTGCATTATACATCCTTATGCTGATGATATTATTTTGTACCGTAATGCAGATGCTGGACATTCTGCTGTTAAGTCCTTTCTGTGCCGCTTTGCACTCAATAATCATAAACTGCATCTCAGTGTTGATTGAAGTAAGTTAAAGCTTTTCACCAAGGCCAAAAATATTGATTATGATAATCTCATCATCTTTCTTAAGAAAACTACAAATATTTAAAGAATCACAGAGTGTAAATATCTTGGAAATTGGACTGATGAGAACGTAACATTGAAATATTGCCACTAAACTGATGAGCGAAATAAGGGGAAAAAAGATGGCTTCTTTTATGGGAATAAACATATTTTCCTCTGCATTGTTGACGGAGGCTCATTGAGGCAATTTTCCAATCAGTCTTGGATTATGGTGACATTTTATACATTCATGCTTCAGCTGCTACCCTTTGGTCAATTTATTTTTTAATTTCATTCTGTTTCACTTCCAGCTGTTTTTCTCGCAGTGGAGTCATTTGCCTTAAAGTTTTAATGCTTTAATTATTCTTAATTTTTTAAAATTATTTATTACTATTTTGGTTTTTATTATTTATTTAGTGCCCTTTATCTTTGTTTCTCAATAATGTTTCTTTGTGCCCAGGCTCTTTTGTTCATTTTTAATTTTTTAACTCGTAAATTAACTTTCTACTTCAGTGTATATAAACAAAAGGTTGATTGATTGATTGTTTCATATTTACAATGTAACCCCGATTACCCAAATTTGAGAAGCTGCAGCGGCAAGTTTTAGTTTCAGGTAAAAAAAAGCTGATTTCATTTATTTTATTAATATCATTTTAATTTTGTGTGGAATCGTCAGCACTAGCTGCATTTGCAGCGAGGCAGCATGTGAAACGTGGCAAAGCTCGGCGGATTCAGCCTCCTCGCACCTGACGAATGACAAATTTGCTTTTTAAAATCCTTTTAATTTCATCAGTTAATGATGTTGTTTTGATACAATCGGAATTATTTATTTATTAAACCCCCCCGTCATGGTTAGAGGTGAATAATGTTACATTTGTATAATAAACACATCCCTCTGATGTCTCATTCATAAACAACAAAGGCACCAAAGAAATGAAGAAAAATAGAAAAATTTAAAGAATTTGAAAAAACAAAAAACAAAGACCCGCAGTCGGAAGTGAATGGTTCCTCAAGGGGAACGAAACCCAGCCACGGCGAAGGCTTTGCTGGCTTCAAAAAGATAATGAAGAAGAATGCGGCTGCGTCGCTTCATAAGCCGCTCAGAGTTTTTCTTTTTCTAATTATTCCTTCCTCATATCCGCCGTCGCCCCTAGAAGCGACGCCGTTCCCCGTGCGTCTTAAACGATTCGATTGAGGCCTGGCGGGCAGATCGCCCACCAACGATGCCCTGGGAGGGGGTAAAAAAAAAAAAAGAAGGCAACATTCCTCGGGCACGAGGATTCTCTGCCCCCGGAGCGAACTGGTCGTTCCGTATTTCCGTTTGAGAGTTTATCAGAGCCAGTCTCTGACCGAACCCGATCCCGGACTACCTGCGGCCTCAGGGGAACCCGTCTGACCGAATTAAAAGCCCTCGCGATGGCGTCCTTTTTAGGGCTGAACGCCGAGTCGCGTTGGACCCGCAAAGGGACGCATCTGCCGATTAGTCCAATTACACAGGAAACGAAGGCAGTAGGCCGGCCTGTACGTTAGGAAGATTACGACCGGCGGTGTGGAGGGAGAGGAGCGGCGCACGGCGGCGGCGGTGGCTGCAGCCTCGAACTGACTGGCTCCCCTCGCTCCTGGCCGCCCTGCTCTCAGCTGGATGAGGGCTTCACTCCTTAACTAGAGACAGGAGAGAAATGGCTAAGTGTTTGTTCATTACGAACTACTCAGAAATCTGGTTTTCGCCAAACAATGTCGCTCCGTGAATATTAATGACATGAAGTGATGTGTTTCTTTTCTTTTTTTGTTTTAATCCCTGACTGACCCTTTGTGTCTTTGCTTGTGTGCATCTCAAGTGCGGACTGCCAGGGCTGCCAGAGCTTCGACTGGAGCAGGGTCACTCTCTTTCCGGGCCGTGCAGGACTTTGAAGTATCCTTGAATCTCCGTTCCAGCTCCCGGGCGGCTCCACTGCCGACGACCTCAACCTCCGACTGCCGTGAGCAAGGTGACAATAAAGAGGAAGATTTACCCTTAGAAGAGGCGACGCTTTTTTTTCCACATCGACGCCCGTTTGCTTGCCATCACCTTTTATGCCGCCGTTTCAAATTGATGAAATGTGGGATGAGGAGCTCTGGTGCTGAAATGATAAAAGCAATTAGAGCTGAAAGGATAAAAAATCAAACAAAAAAAACAAATAAAAAAAACAAAAGCGCACATATCAATTCAGCCTGCAAATTATAACTTTCAGTCAAAAATTACATGGCTGGAATTGCAGCGGGTGAAACATCTCGAACACGCCCGTCCTCCTGTCTGTGCTCAGGGTTCGAGATGCTGTCACTAACGCTTTTAACCGTCTTTGTTGAAGCGTTGCCTGGTGTTGCCTGGTGACAAGCGACACACGGTTCCTGCAGCCAACGCCAGATGTACAGCAAAACATGCATTATGCAGCCTCCAACGCCAGAGATGGGCCTCGACCTAATGAGGAGTCCCCGATACGCGCTTCCCATGACGGCACCGATTGATCCCCAATGCAAAGGGAGCCAAATTCCCGTGCAAATTAGCACGTTTGAAACAAACGCCAGTCGTGATAATCTCAGAAACATGGTTTTCTGAGAGACATAGCCTGCATTGGTGTTTTTTTTTTTTTTATTATTATTTGCTGTCATTTTCCTGTTGGACACATTCTCTCATCGACGCGGCTTCCACGGCGACAGGCCGTCCGGTTTGAGTGGTTTTCTGAAATGTGTCTCGATGTTGTCGCGAGACGTCCCAGATGCTGCGGCGAACCTCGCAGAGAAAACCAAGTTCGGGATCGTGAAAAAAAACAAAAAAAACACAAATAACATGCAGCAGTTGCAGATTGAAAACTCCTCGGGATGCAAACGTAGTTGTTACCTGAGGAAACCAGAGGAGGGAATGTATGGACACACACACACGCACACACACACACCACACAATCCTAGGATTTTGTTGAATATTATTATCATTTGCACCAGACTTTGGTTCCTCTAATCTTTTAATCATTACACCTCCACTTATGCAGGTTAAAAAACAAACAAAAAAATCGCTCGTCTGGTTCCTTTTGTAAAACAAAGCAGGTATCATGAGTAAAATTTTTCATCATTAGAGCCTAACGTCAAACTGCTATTTTGCAGGTGTGTTATCTTTCGGGGGCGCAAATTCCTAGCCTAGCCGATACCTAGCCTCTAATATGTCACACGCACAAGAACGGATCGGTTCGCTTCCTCGGAAAAAGGATGACAGGAGTTTGGTGTCTTGTTAATGTTGGTGTTGTTGTTGTTTGTTTTTTACAGGGGCTCAGGAGCCTTCGTGCTGCAAGGGCCCTCCCAGAGAAGCTCTGCCATGTTCAGCGTTACTCAGATACTCTGTTACCCTGAAGGCTGCGATCCATTATGAAGTATCATAATCATAACGAGGTAACCGTGTGAATAGATAAATAAAAATGAAACAGATTGAAATAAAGAGAAGCAGAAAATGTTTTTATTTTGTATGTTTGTTTTATATATGTGATACTTTGAACTTGGTGCTTTTCAGTGGCTCCGCTGTGAAAATAAAACGCCGGCCATTGAAATCCCTCAGAACCTTGCTAATGGCCGGATCTGATGAGACCCGTGTTCGGACCCGACCGTGCCGGCCGCTGCCATGGAGGCGGCCCCTGCTAGCGCGCCTTAACGATGTATTCAGCTTTCCACCGTCATCACTCTGACTCCGAGGATATGGACCAAGGTAATGCACTGCTACGCTGTCTTTTAGTTTATTTATGGAAATCTGTGCTAGTGTTTGTTTTTTAACTGTAAAAAGTGAAATAAAAAAAAAAAAACCCTAAAATGTTATCTGTCCAGTGATGGCAGGTGTTTTATGGTGCACTGGCCAATTGGTCACACAGTAACGCCATCGCAGTGCATTTGACATGCACCTGCCAAAACACTGTTACCCCATTTACAGGTCCCCGCTGCCCGGTTTCCACCTGACGCATTTCCCGGATGCAACGATGCACGAGCATCTGAGGGTGGCGGCAAAACCTCCCCCAGCCCGGGCCGTGAAGTGCCAGGGGGGGGGGTCCTTTGGTCCCCCACCTGGCACCATCATCAGGTCAGTTATTTGCATGTTTTGACTCATGCTGATGGAAAAAACTGTCCAGGAAAAAAATATATAATAAATAAATAATAATTTAAAAAATTACCGGTTGTGCAACAGTGGAGCTGGATTAAATCAAATCTGTCTGTTATGTGCAAAACTTTAAATAGTTGTCCACCAAGAGGGATGAACTGCAGAGTTGTTATGTGTGCAGTGAGGTCAAACCTGACATAAACCAGCATAACAGCCCGAAAATGCTAAGCACCAATATTTTTGCTCTAAATCTACATATTTCCCTGGCATATCTTTTTTTTAATTTTATTTTCCTGAGCGCCAGCAAGTTTGGCACAGTTTACATGTCTGATTTCAGTGCCTCTCTCAACCATGGGTGTTTTCTCACCTTTCATAAAATAATAATGAGTTTGGCCGGAGCTGCCTCCCATGCTGGCACCGGCGCTCCAGGACGGCTGGGGGGGGGGGTCCGGCGGCATGGGACGCCGTCCAACCCGAGCGATTAAAGGAGAAAAATAAAGGGGGGGGGCAGGGGAGGAACCTACGATCTCTCCTCACTGAATGTGTGAAAACTTGATCAAAAAGTCTCTTAAGTTTGTCCATATAAAAAGAAAAAAGAGGCAATTTACACATACTCTGAAATGAAAAATGGAAAAATTAAGTGAAACAAAAGAAAAGAAAAAAAAGAAAAGTAATGTTGATTTCTTCGGGGGTTTTAAAATATAACCCAATTATATGCTTTGCCATTAATGAGGTGGGAGCAAAAGGGGTTGGGGGGTGAGTTGTGGCGAGCTGTCTGGGGCCTGTTCTGGGAACCGATGGCCGGCACCGCGGGGGGGGGCAACCCGGCTGGCATCCACCCCCTCCGCTGCTCCGGGAACACATTGTGTACCCGAGATCACCCTGACATCTGCCGGTGGGTTTTTCCGAAAAGCTAATTAATCCCCGCTGACCTGGGAGTTCGGCCGCCTGCTCCGAAGGTGGCAGCGAGTCTCAGGATGAAGACCTGCCATAGGTCGAACCCGCGGCTCCCACGTGACCAGTTCTCGGAGAAAACGGCGCGAGGCTTCTCCTGGACGCCTCTTTAGCAGGTCAGAGTAAAGTTGCCTCAGATATTTGAGCAGAAATTTTCCATTTTCCGTTTTTTTTTTTTTTTTTTAAATCCAGTTACTTCATGTTTATTAAAATGCCAATTTTTTTCATTTTTTTTTTAACGAGCGACGATTTCCTCCAAACTCGCGCTTCACATCGGCGAGCGCGTTTTTTTTCTCTCTTTTTCTTTTCATCCGCGGCTTCTCTCCACTGACTGCTGCAAAACCATTCCCACCGTGAGGCGACATTAATATTCACAAGCTATGTTGTGCAAAGAGAGGAGAAAAATTAATAAATAAACAGCCAGCGCATTTGGCAATGTCACCCCCCTCTAAAAAGTGCCACAGGGCTCCCCCCCTTCCCCAAGGTGTAACTCGCTATTTTTCTTCGGTGACATTCTGTAATTGTTACGGTTGGAAAAAAAAAATGAATAAAAATAAAATAAAACTGAAGGCCTCAGTGATATTTTCCAAGAGTCCTCCAGGGAGAGCGATATGCCCCCCCGTCCCCGTGGAGGTATAGTTACTGCCGGTTCAGACAAGCGGGAGTTCTCGAAGATATTTTGCAAATGTGCTGCTCCAGTTTTCAAGCAGGTGAAAGGAGCCCTGGGCAAAATTAGGTTTGTCTTAGCAGTGTTTGCGAGGCGGTCCGAGGGGACCGGATAACCCCTCCCGTTCGTCATGGCGCCGACGAGTGTGCTCAGCTGCGACGCCGAGGGAAATTACCGGGGCTGCTGTCGACGTTCAGAAACCGGCGGTGAAACGGGATGGTCCTCGGGCAAACGTCAGATTTTCCTTTTCCTTTTTTTTTTCTTCTTCATGATGGAGACAAATTTGGTCGGCGGCGCCAGTGAAGGTTGGACAAAAAAAAGAACAAACAAAAAACAAACGAACAAACCAAAACAAAACAAATGTGAATATAATGCCTGAAACCTCTGCTCTGTTTTCACGCCAACGGCCCCAATTTTTATGGGAAAAGGCCTTGTTGTGTTTGGTGCCTCCAAATGTGTGAAGGATAAAATGCTCAAAGTTTTTGGTTTATCTGCTGAGAACCGGCACCGGTTTCGACTGGGACGGCGGATCAGGTTGCTGATCGAACAAAGAAAGACAAAATCTGGATGCGGCACAAAAAGGAAAAAACCAGAAGAATTCAGGAAGGAGAAATGTTTTTCCTAATAAGAAAAAATTACTGTGGTAATGCTTAAAAATTGACCTTCATCCCAACGAGGTAACACAAAACGAAAACACAAAACATGGAAACCGTCATGGAAAATAGTATGAGTCATAAAAACCGTCACGATCTTATCACAGCGGCTCCGCCCTTCATTTTCCCAGGCCATTCTCCATCCATCCGCCAGGTGTCCCCAGGCTTCCTTCCCATTGCCATCCACTCACATGTCTGTCGCCAGTTTCCCCGTCGCCCCTGCCAGCGTTTGAACTTACCATTGCCTCCTGCTCCTCATGTATTTTCCTGTGTTGGATGTAGACACCGGAATCTGCCTCCGAGCCGTTTTTGTTCTAATCGCGCGTAGCTATTTGCAATCTGGTTTATTTTTGATGGAGATCCCAATTTGACGGGAGCTATTCTGCTAAAACGTAATAAACCAACCCCAAAGCATCGGGGGTAATGCAGAGCGCTATGCAGCAAACTGCGATAGTGGCCACGACTGGGGTTTTCGCTGAATGCACTCTGGTGCCGGCACCAGCCGCCATGGCCACCGCTTCACAGCAGCTGTTCCATTCTCAGGTGCTGCCTGTTGACCAAAGAAATAACCGGTGAGCAACTTTGATTTACCTCTCATTGCCCTGCAAATGTCTGTAACGCCGCCTTCTTCCCCAGCAATTAATCTGGATCTTGACGGTACATGTCCATCAACATCCTGAGACTGTATTTTTTTACATCAAAAGTTGTTGGAAGATTTTACCGTCTCTGGAGTAAAATGCATTTATTTGCGGGACACGTTGCCTTTTTTTTTTTTCGTTTTTGACATATTTCAACATCCGTCACAAACGATTTCCCTCATTGCGCTTAGCTGTAAAACAGCCCAGAGCTTCTGCAGCGATCTTGCATCCTCCCCGCGACAGGGGGAAAGGGTGAAGGTGACACAGGCCCTTTTCTTATTTCTGCTCTGAACTCACCTCGCCACCTCCCTGGGCTCCATCACCCAGACTCCTGCCCCCCCTCCAATCCCCACCCTCCCTTTGTCCATCCTCCCTCCCCGGATCCACAAGGGCCCCTGCCTTTGATTTGCCCCCCTGAGACCTGCCCCAACACTTGCTCTTCTGTCATTGAGCTCCTCCCCTCCATGTAACCGGTCACAGCTGACATCACTCACTCTCCCATCCCGTGTACCCCCCCCCCACCTGAGGAGTGGACTGGGGTTCTGTGGCCGCCTCAGGAGACGATCCGTGAGCTCCCCCTTTGGAAAGACATGGAAATGGGGTGCAGGCCACCCGTGGAGCGGACGCATCACAGACCTGGCCGGCCGGAGTATGGTGAAGCTGTCGGAAGGTTAATGTGAGGCCCCGAAGCCCGTCTACTCCGCCGCTGCTCACCCGACAGGAGTGTCAGTCCGATGTCCTCCAGAGTAAATTTCTCCGTCCGCAAAAGGGATGAAATATCACCGGTGACCAATCTGGCAACTGTTGAAATCCCGGAAGTCAGAGCGGCTCTTTCCATCCATCGGAGCAGCAGCCTATTGCTGCCCCGGCTATTGTTAGGTTTGGGCGTAAATACAAAGTCTGAGACGAGAGGAGGAGGATGAAGAGGAGGAATGCTTGGAATTATGGAAAAGACGAAGCAGAGTCTCCTCTCTGCCTCTCTCCGTCTCCGTGTCCCCCTGCAGTTCTGGTTGTTGTTGCCGTGCCGATGACACAAACGCCATTCACACACATGAGGTTAACCCGTCTTGAGATGTATTGGAATCGGCCTCTCTCGTAATCCATGATCTGATTTTACGGATGAACAGATTAATATACGTCACACAACCAAAAGAGGGAAGGATTTTCCTCCCACCCACGCATGAGTCCAATAGCCATAAAGGCACCACCACCACAAAGCTGGGGATGCTGTCTATTAATGTCGAGGGATCCACAACGGCAAAAAACACAAATTGTTTGGTGGCGTCATGTGAATGCTCGGCGTGCGACCAAAATAGGACACATAGCTCACAGGAGCATGCCTTTTTTAAACCCTTACAAAGACATAAAATGGAACGCTGGGGATTATTGTTTAAAAGCCATTCTTTGAGAGAGTGATAATGCAACATCTCCAGCTTAATCCACCTTAAATTCCCCTCCAATGGAATCCTAAAAGACGTAACTTCAGACAAGTGGTGACATGGTTTTTTTTGTTTTCTTTCTGAGCTGCAAACTAAATTATGTGACCGAGCACTGCGACGGACAAACATTAGCGCCGGTGCCATCGCTGACATTTCTTTGCAAACGTTGTGGAATTCTGTCTCTGAAAATGGCTCAACGTGCCCTCTGCCACTTTAACTCTGCGAGGTCAATTCTGACGCAGGGTTGGTGGTTAAGGATTTGTCAAATCATGGAATGTGTATTAAAAAAAATAACGCCAATGCCCTTTAATCAGAAGGGGGGGGGGCGCGTTCAACCTGCTCTCCAAAACCCTCTGCTGATTTTATTTTTTTTTTGCAGTTTTGGCGCGTTGGCTTCGGGATCTAGCTTTTGGTTTGCCCTCGTGACGCTCAGCGGGGTGAGGTGACGGCAGCGGATCCCTCGCCAGCGAATCCTCGCGGATGCTGTCCCAACAACTCGAATTGACATGACTGGGGATCACTGCGGTGGAGGACGGCAGTTTTCCCCAACCATTTCCTCTTCAGGTGATACTGGAAGGGAAAGGACCTCCACCTCCAAAGAGCCATCTAGCACATGTGCCCTCTAGCACGCCCCGAGCAACTCCTGCCACACACGTCCATGCACCCCCCAACAAAATGGCTCTAAGGAAAGGACTATTTAGAGATAATGGCCCAACAAGGGCATTTAGAGAGAGGATAAAAGATGCCATATTTCCTTAGACGTAAAAATGTCAGTTAAACTGCAAATGTGGTGGAACTGTGCCAGCAGCGGTTGCTACTGGCAACAGAGCTCGATAGACACCATCCCTATAGTTACAAGTTACAGTACCTTGCAGGTTAATATTGAAATAGATTAAAAATCCATCTACCCAAGACTTCATACTGGATTAGTAGCAGGAATCAATGAGTGCGGAGACAAGTGACCCAGTTAATTTCAGGAACATTGAAAATCACCTGGGCAGTCGCGGGAGGACATCCGAGCCAGATGCTCGAACCACTTACACAAAAAAAAGAAGAAAGAAAAGGGTCATTGGGGACAGTTTGTGTCCCTCATTGCTTATGCCTACTAGGAAAAGAGGGCTCCAGACAGCTACCACCTGGCACCAGGCTGGCATTAGGAAAAGGCCGGGGCACGTGCAGAATACTGATATAAAAAAAGCCATTTATTGCACCTAAATCACTGGAATAATTAGACATAATCATGGGGGGGGCGGCGTGAGTGGCATGCAGGTCAGCCGCCTGCACACCGTGTGGATGGGTGCAAGGAGGGCGCGCCGCGTGTCCACCAGTGCAGCGAACCGGGTAAACGAAGGAGGAAGGCCGGTGGAAGATGTGTGTGTGTGTGTGTGGGGGGGCAGAGGAGCAAGTCCTGTATGCACCCTAGAGGTCCCCCCAACCCCCATTAGACCCCCCCGTCCGACTCCACCTACTGAACAGGCAGACGGAGCCGACACGCTGTCAGGGAACCGGCGGCCTTTAATTAGCTGCCTCTCAACCAGGCACAGTGTTGGTACGCGACTTACAGCGCAGGTTAGTTGAGCAGTAATAATACGGGGTAAAAAATGTATGTATAATATAAAGAGTGTATATATATATATATATATATATATATATATATATATATATATATATATATATGTATATATATATATATATATATTCCAGTATGTTTGGTTGTTGTTTAGCATATCATGCATTATCTTATAACTTTTGTTTCAGTAAAACAACTGAATGCAGTGTACAAGTAAGGCTGAGGACATCCGGGGACTGGGGGGGGGGCACCAGGACATGACGCATCAAAAAAAAAAAAAAGAAAAGAAAAAGTGGTGCACACTGCCCCCCCCCCCATGCTGTGCACTACATGTAAACCATTCGGTCGACCTCTGCGACGATGCGGCGACAGCGACAGCCGCTGCAGCTCGGCCGGCGGTGACGGGGTCGGCCATGACCCTGGCCGCTCTTGATTTATACGTACATGTACAAAAAAAAGTGACTTTTTAATCTTTGGCGCTGCAGGAATGTAATTGTAAAAGGAAGTGACACTCTGGATTACAGCGGCAATGAATTCCATTCACGGACTGAAGCCCCCCCCCCTTTCCTCCCGGGGAGTTACACTGATGAGGCCACCGTGTTGCGGCCTGCAGCGAGGGTGATGTCCTCAGCATTGCTTGTACACTGCACGGTCTGGTGCACAAATGGACTGCCGCCACGCTGCGCCTCTTAAAAGGCAGCGGGCATCCGAGTGTGTAACGATGCTGGGGGTGTTAGAGCGTTATTTAAAAAGGACCCCCACTTACATCATGCCGTACGCCATACATCAAGCCCTCATCGGAGAAGGGTCCAATTAAGCTTTCTGCATTTTTTTCTTCTCCTTTCTGACATCTCATAGGGACATATGCGGCAAGTGGAAAAAAAAAGAACCCGTCGGTGAATCGCCGTACGACACGCCGTCCCCTCGATGTCAAAACATGGAAGGTTGATGACGGCAGCATCAAAATCAGCCCGTATCAGAGTCCGGTGCAGCCACAACAGAAAGAGGGTGAGAGTTCGTGAGACGGAGGGGGAACTACACAAGCCATGTGCCGGTTCCCTGAGCTTTGCGTTGATGCAGGCAGTCGATTCAATGATGAATTAATTTTCAATGAGACTCAGCTGAGTGGTTTTTCGAAATCACAAGGAAATGGCATCCCAGTGTTTTCTCTCCCACGTTCGGTCGGAAAAACAAAACAAAAAACATGACAAGTCCACAGAGCGTGGGATTTTTTAGCTGTCAGCGTCGATTGCTCTTAACTACGAGCCAATTTCTGGTTATTTGGGGTGAATGAATGCACTTTTTCACTTCTTTTTTTGGTACTTTAATGCAACGGGTCCTCACACAACGGGTCGTTCCATAAAGGGTGCAAAATCTAAACACAGGTCATTTTAAGTGCTCGAAACCGACTGTGAAACCTTTAAAGCTTTGCTTCAGGGGGGGGGTGTTACAAAGTCTGCACAAAACACTACAATGTCCTCGGCTTTCTGCGGATTGGTCACCGTCGAAGCTTTGATTGCTGCAGCGCCGCCCTCCGCCTCTGCTTTCGACGGGGACTTGGGAGCCCAAGGCCGACGGGGGCATGGAGTCCGATGGCTTCGTGGCGAGCGGAGCCGTAATTTCCCGTTCCTGTTCCGATCCCTTTTGAATTGGGGAACGGGGTGGGGGGGGCTCACTTTTAATGCGTGTAGTGATGTGCTCTTTATGGGATATCTGACCTTTGTGCAGGAGACCAGAGTTTGCTGGTTGTAGCTGCAGTTCTCTGTTGGTCGCCGAACTTGAACCATACGTCGACTACAGGGTATTCGACAATCGTAATCATAATTTCATGTGTTTCATATCTGTGGTTAATGACGAAGACAGTGACCCTGGAAACATTTTTTTTTAATTTAACATTATTATTATTATTATTATTATTATTATTATTATTATTATTATTGGAATATGGAATATCAATATTCTGGTGTAGCGGAGCGACTGCACCGTAGAGTTATAAATAGACCATGGCCAGCTGCTGGTAGGAGGCTCAATCAGAGCCATAGTCTCCGGTGTCATGTCACCGGCTCTGAAGCGTGACCATCCAGTCCTTTGCAGCAAAACATCATCATGTGCTACAAATGAGGTTTTTATGTTTGTTTGTCGTTTTTTTTCCGCACCTCAGCAACAAGTTTCTTTTGATTCAAAAGCGCACGCATGCATTTGAACGATGTATGGATTTGGATATGATCTGAATCTAAGTGGATCACAGATTTACTGTACGTGTGTGTGTGTCTGTGTGTGTTGGTGGCGGTGGTGGGGTTTGGGGGGGGGGCTCAGGGTGAAGAATCACCAGTGCATCAAGGCGGATCTTTTCTGTCACGTCCCCCCCACATTCCCCCTCCGCTCTCACAGACCTGATTGACAGCCCGCCCTCTTCTCTTGCCTCCCTCCTGGCGGCCGAGGAGACAGGTGACCCATCTGGCACAGCCCCCCCCCCCCCCACCACGCCACCTCCCCGCGCTGCCCTCCCTCCACAATGACCTGTGATTTTATATGGATGTCTCACAGTGACAATGCCGGTTGTGGGGGGGGCAGAAGGGGGCTCTGTCCTTCAGATGTAATGAGGGGAATGTAAAAAAAGGGGACAGAGGGAAGAAAGAACCAACAAAGGAACAAACTCCTGAGCTTTGAGATCAAGCAGCCTGATAAAACCCTAAGTGATGGAAGTGACTGGCTGCCTGAGCGAACTAATAAAGTCCCTGGCCTTTGTGTCTTGAGCGACCCCCCCCCGCCACCCCCGCTGCTGTCGAACGAGCGAATCAATTGGCTGCTTTTCAAGCTAGAAAAATAGGCTAGTTTTGATAGGCAGACGCGCTACGGCGAAACAGCTACTCCTGAGTGCTTCGTGAAGAAAAATAACAAGATCGACTCGGATTCGGGGTCTGACTCCGATCCCGCAACCTGCGGCTTTAACACACCATGTCCCACCTTTTAAAATAAAGGAAATTGTTGGACAATCACACATGAATGCGAACGCGACAGTCGATTGAAATGCTTTAGATCCAAGAGACGGATGATCCAGGGTTAACCTGTGAAACGTGCCCCCGAACAAAGAGGAATTACCACAACAGTGACTGTGTGTGTTGCATGTATAGACATCTGAAATCGGAGCAGTTTCACCGGATCCTCTTCCGCCGTCTTTCCCCATTGAAGCAGGCTTACCTGGCCAAGCCCCCCCCCCCCCCCCCCCCACCCCGCCCCCCTGCCACGGCCACGTGCAGCCTATCAGATCATCAGATGGGGCCGTTGTCGAGGCCCATTCATATTTTATGCGCTTGCTGCACCGTCAGTTCGCTTCACCGAGAGGGGCCGCACAGAAAGCCCCCCCCCCCCCGGCGTCCTCTCAACAGACAGATGCAGGGGTGGGTTCCCTCGCAGCTGCATCTCCCACTCAAACACGGGTAACTGATGATGAGTTGCGTTCAGGTAACAAAACAAAAAAAGGGGGGTGACCCTCTGCCGGTTGATTAAATAGGATGCCCCGTGCCCCCCCCACCACCACCACACCCCCTCTATGATGAATCAATTTGAGCTCAAGCGCACAAACCCCACATATGATGAAATGCATGCGTACGTGGGTGGGAGTGGCGCCGGTCGTAGGGGTCGCCAGAGGGCGCGATTCTTTTTCTCGCTCTGTCTCGTCCTTCCTCCTTTTTTTTTCCTCCCAAGTCTTCAAAGCGCCCACTCCAGGAAGCCGAACAATCGCCGGCAGGTGGAACGCTCCTCCTCCTTCTCCTTCTTCTTTTTTTTTTTCTTTTTTTGTTGGTCTCATCAAAAGCGACGCCGGCAGGTACAGCGGCTGATGAGCGAGGGGCTTTTGGAGGGAAACCGAGGGGGCTCACTAATGAGGCCCTCAGCCGCCGAGAGTGCACCGTCGAGTCGGTGGGGCCCCGAAAATTCCCGTTGATCCCGATGTAATAGAGCCTCCAAGTATTACACGCGAGGACGAAATCAATACTGTTGCGCTTTGCCGAAAACCTGAAAGGGTTTTTTTCTTTTTGGAGAGACAACACTTCTTTCCCACGGGAAAGTTCCTCTTCCCCGAAGTCATTCGATGACAGTTAACTAGCTTGTACCGCTGGCGACCATGTTTGAGGTCGTTAAATAAAGATGTCCTCCGTCTAAATGTCTGTTCTCTTTTTCAGAATTCGGACATAAAAGCGACAAACATCCTCATTTTCTTTCCCCGCCTGCTCGTTTAAACTGTTTTTTCGGTCACAAAGACTTTTTCGTTTTTCCCCGACCGAGGCCAGGTGATGCCCCCCCCCCCCCCCCCGACGCGAGGCGTCTTTCACCTGCTGAAGTTCCACCGAGTTGACCGTGATGTAAAGGTTAACATGAACATCTGAGCAGCGAGCGACCGCGGCGATGGGAGTAAGGAAATTAAACATGCAGAAACACGTTTATTTCACTCGCCTTTTGTTGAGTTAATCTCACCCTCTGCCGATGTTAGCGGTACATACAAGAGTATTTAAGCCCAGGGCTTAGACAGCAGTGGAGTTTGACACTGGGCCGAAGGAGCTTTCCACACTCGGGTTCGTATGTTTTGCTTTTTGATCCGTCCCTGACTTCCTTCGTTTGATTTGTACGAAACGGCGGCTGCTCGAACGTAGACGAACCCAAGTCTGTCACAACTTGTTACACAGTAAATCTAATGTCCAGTACATTTTTTCTCCTCTTTTGTCCCAATAACTTCTCACAGCGTTTCTATATTTGACTGTTCACCGAATGATTAATTAATTTTTATCTTGTTTTTACTTTTTAATTTTTCCCCAAGACGCCAGAAAAAGATTTTTTTCTTTTCTCGATGTTACGAGTCACTTCTACCCAAACACATCATCAATTCCAATAAATCAAAAGCCACCTGGTTATTCCGCAATTTATTTTTCTTTTCTTATACTTTTTTTTTTTTTAACCATACACCCTACGAAATGTCAGAAAAATATCGGAGAAGTGTGGCGTTAAATTGCCATGCTCAGTAACATCATCATAAAGTGTCAGCTATTAGATGCCCTGCTGTACTTTGGTAAATAAACCATATGCCTTGCTAATTTCTGCTTTTTGTCAAATATGGCGGTCGGAGCGCTGACGTGCTAAGTTTTTCGTGCATTTTGCAGCTCTATTTTTCGTTTTTGTTTTTTAATAATCCTTGTAACGTCTCTCCACGCTGTGTTCCATATCTGTGGTGGAGTCAGTGGATGGGGTTGGACGGACGGGGGGGTAGAAAAAAATCTCCCGATGTTTGACTTTCCGAGACGCTTCTTGTTGGGGATTGTCTCCTCGCCGCAGTGTGTGTGGCAAGTTCAGCCAGATGAAATCCCTGTCAGCCTTGTCACCTTATTCCCAGCCAAACCCCCAAGAATCCCTCTGAATTGTGCGAACACAAAGCCGTTATGAATTTGTCACCTCCTGTCATTTTATCTCGGGCTGCAGGCGGTCGTCCCCCGACCCAGCCACCGACCCCCCCACCAGCCACCGCCCCCCCAAACAAAGCGGCGCGGTGACTGCGAGCTGCGCTCAGCCAGGTTTTTTCTTCTCCGTAGCCACTTTTCTCCAAAAAACCAAAAGAGTGGTTTCAATGTTATCAGAAAATTATTCAGTACAAGACGTGAGACCGTCATATCTCCCCTGTGTTGAAAGCCACTTTTTGCTTCCCGTGCCTGTACCATTCGGGTAAGCCCTCTCACCCAATTAGCCATCCTTAAGCCTTTGTACATGCCGGACAAAGGGAGAGACGGACGTTAAATGGGCTGATTACCCGCGGTAATTACAGGATTTTCAAAAGCACATCTCATCTCTTCTCTTCTTTACCATAGCGGCAGAGGAAGATGGAGGGGGTGCGTCGGGAAACGGTCACTTGAACGGAGGGCGCCGCGGCAGCATATAGCTTCTGTAGATCGGGGCATAATGAGCTGAGACCTGAGAGGACACCTCCAGGTGCATTTCTTTCATACACCTCATTACCGTGTCCTTGTTTTCCAGGGATTCAATTAGGGCCACGGCGTCGTCTGCACCTTTTTTGGCTCAGCAGTATTTTAGTATCCCTTACTCAGTGTCACCAGTGTGATAGCGGGATAAGTGGCAATAAACATAATAGGGAATTCGCGGATTTTGGCAAGTGCGAGGTAAAGCGAATATAAAAGAAATAATATTACAAAAAGGAGTAGGTATCAGACCTGTTGTGCGGCCATTTGATTTAACGCATCTGGGAATATGTGACATCAAATCATGAAACTGAAATCAAGCTCTTTTTTTTCGTCTCTTTTCTTTTGTTTGGTGACGATGGAAGCAAAATTTAAGCAAAACACTGACATACTGCTCCGTCTCTCCTCATAATATTCTAAGCTCTTGACCTTATCCTGTAATGTCACTTCACATAATGCACAGTGAGTTTGTGATTTAGTGCTACATAGATTAAATTGACTTTATCTGAATATTATCACCTTTTAAGTTAACGTGCCGAAGTCATCGGCAAACATTTACCCGTTTACACATCCTGCAGATACAGAGAATCGATGCCGTTCCTTTGGAGTCATGGTTACGATAATAACACCGTAATAACAGCATTGTGTCACTCAATGAGAGCAAACACTATCTGTATGCTGCGGTCGGGTACAAACTGCCTCCAGACATCTTTTGTGCGTGTGTCCTCCATGTAATTCTGTAATTCCAGACTTAATTAGTCAAAGGCGACGAGATTTATTTTCTCTTTTTTTTAAAACCTTTTTTCTTTAATTCTCAAACAGATAAATAATTGAAACGTCCTTGCCTAAAATATCCTTCCACATGGGAGACCTTCGTCTCGATATTTTCTTTTTTGTTTCTTCCCTGTTATGACACGAAGCGAGTTTCAGACATCCGATGGGGGAAAAAAAAAAAAAAAATAGCTGTGCTTAGTCACTCCACACAAATAAAGATTTGACTCCTCACCTGTCAGCATGCACAGCCACAGCCGCCGTAAATCCGGAGCTGGAGTAGCACACGCGTCAGCAGCCCGAGATGCGGGGATATTAGCATCCCTGTCAGAGGCTTAGCTGAACACACAGGTAAGAGCTCGTGACTCAGCCAGAACGCCTCTGATGCGTCTAATGCCAGACACGGAAAGTTACAGCAGGTACACGCAGCTCTCGCTGAACTGCTCCGCTCTGAGTTTGCCGCATCTGCGGATGTGGTGCTTTTTCCCTTATTCAGAGAGCAGAGAAAAAAATTTTTTAAAGTGTAAACAAATCACATGTACAATGCTTGTCACTGCTGATGACAGCGGTTCCTTTTTTAAGCTAAGATTCTATTCACAGACTCGCTGGAACACCTCCGACCGCTAAAATCGATCGTTATGACGGCAAAACAGAAGGTGGCACAATTGGCCTCTGGACTTGCCGCATCTTTAGGTGAGGATTATGTTGACAATTAATTCCAAATTCTTCATGTGGAGGAGCATCAATTGGCTTTCTAGGGCTTGAACGCCTCTCCTCTTCATTTCGCCCATCTTCGGCATCTCAGACTCACCGGTGACTGTCAAAACTTGGTCGCCGAGTGTCACTTGCGGTG
Source organism: Istiophorus platypterus (assembly GCA_016859345.1). NCBI lineage: Eukaryota > Metazoa > Chordata > Actinopteri > Istiophoriformes > Istiophoridae > Istiophorus > Istiophorus platypterus. The sequence continues at coordinate 25,173,118 of CM029123.1, forward strand.
TCCTCGCCTTTGCGAGGGTACCAGCGAAGGCGACGTGTGCAGATGGGACCATGGGGAGCAGTCGACCGTGGCTCCTGCCGGTGACCTTGGAAAGATGCCGGGCCCCAAAAGTGCCAAGATGGCACACTGGGTACCCGCAGATCGGGCAAACTTTTTGAAGTGGGAGGAAAAACTGTGCTCTGGCAACGGGAGTGCTGCAGCTGCAATTACAAAAATCCTCTGGAGGGACAGGACGGATAAGTACCAAATTCCTTTTGAGTAAAAACAGAATTTTAGTCAGAGGAAATATGTGTTCAGTTATTCTTGAGGAGTCTGTCTTCAAAGCCAGTGTGTGTTTAACTAGAAAACGGGGGGAGGGGGGGTCCATAAGAATTGCAGATTTACACAATATTGTTTTAATGGAGTTTCACGATTCAATTTATTATAGCCTTCAGTGTACCGCACCGTTTGTGAAAAATCAAAGTCCATGTGTCTTACCTAACCCTCGAAAAGAACTTGACCAAATGTGGCCCTTTAACTTTATAATGTCTGGGGGGGGGGGGGCTCCTGGAGTGAATGTATTTGGGCCAGGTGGGGGGGGTCAAGGCCAGGGCGACTATGAAAACGAGATTATTTTAGATGCGAACGTCAGGCGTATTTTTTTTCTTCAGAGATGATCAGTATTAAAATGAATGTCTCTGAGGCTCGTCCAGCCTTCCATGCGCTGCGGATTATTTTAAATTATTATTTAATTGTTTTTGTTTTTTTTCCTCAGCAAGCGGGCAATAACTGCAACCCAGTGTGAATTCGGAAATTCCAAGCCCTCGGCAGAGCATCTTGTCTTGTGAAGATGTCCGGTGCCACCATCCAAAACACGGGATGCAGGGTCTCGGTGACATTTCCCTCACAGTCTAAAGCCTGGGAAGAAAAAAATCTGCCGATTCATTTCCCAAAGCAAACAATTTACTGTTGTCTGCTGAAGCCGGTCAACTTGAACGATCCCTGTTATTCCCCGGAGGAAACACTCCAGCTGAAATGGAGCGTCGCGTTTCATGGACTGTGTCCTAATGACTGATGACATTTTCCCAGACACCTCCGAAGACGACCTCTAGCAAAGCGGGGACGGCACTTAAAATGCGCAAAAAAAAAAAAGGCTGCCTCATCATGAGCGATGACAGCGGCTCGACCTGGTCCCGGTGTCTCGCATTAGCATGTGTCCCCATGTTCCCGGTTAAGTGAGCTGTGTGCGTGTGCGTGTGTGTTTTTCTTACTTTATTTTTCTAAAAATTGCTTTAGGTTGTCGACACATTAATTAACATCAGCTATTTTGTTCATCCTGGCTTCAAATTCATCAACTCATTTGGTCAAATGAGGACAAGAGGCCTCTCATAACAGAGGGTTGTCGGCAGCAGAGCTAACGTGATGGAGTCCATATTTATTTCGAATATTCATAAAACAACATGGCAAATTACTGAAGATGAAGAAACTTAATGGATTGTGTTACAGGTTTTCATCTACCTGCTACAATGTTTGTCTAATGATCACAAAAGATTCAGTGAACTGAAAATCAAGACTCACAGAAATCTAAACTAAAAAATCATGTTTTTTTATTCTATTTCCATCTATAAATGTTTTTTCAGCCAGCTACCTACTAGCATGGGGTGTTTTATGGTTTCAAACCATAAAATGAAAACGATGAGTGACCCAGATTCAAAAAATTCCATTTCATTTCAATACCATCACAGCTCCTTGACCTTTTTGTTTTTTAAAAGTTTATCTCAAGTGATCCTCACGAGAACTTAAGTGTTTTTTTTTTGAGCATTCGGTCCACAAAGTGAACAAATAGTCAGCAAAATGAATCCAGGTTACCATGAATATTATTACTATGAGTTTACCAGAACCCATTGACCCTTTGACATCTTTTAGTCAAATGTTGTAAAGAAGTAGGTTTTAAACAATTCTTGTTTTTCTTTTCCCTTTTTCAAACCTACAAATCATGAAATAATATTTGAGACGCAGGGTACTTTGCGTTTTATGAGGGCTACCATTTGGCAGTTTGCACAGCGTATCGCAAATCAATGCGGTACTCTCCTTGGTGCACTGCATGTCTCAGCCAGTGGCCAGTGAACGCAAATCGCTCCCTAGTTGTAAAGATAACATATGGCGATAAACATGATACATAATACAAAGTGAATAACAGCGGTGAAGTCAGGTACAAATGAGAGGAGAAGGTGAAGTTTCGCCACATCCTCCGACACGGTACCGACATCACGTAACGGAAGCGTCCACCGGAGCAGCACGGTGCTGTTCACCTCGGGTCCGGCCGGATCTCTCACAGAAATCTTAAGAGAAGGCGAGCTCGTCCACAAAGACAGCAGCCTCACCCGGGAGATTAGCATACGCTCCTGCCAAGGTCGCTCAAATACTTCCGTCCGGAACACGAGACGGCGATGGCCGCTCTGCCTCTAAAAAGCCATTACCTCTACCCAGGATGAGAATCACGACGGATTAGTTTGTTTTTTGGGGGTTTTGTTGCTCCTGGCCTCCGACGGCACGGTCGGCTGGTCCCTCGGTGGCCGAAGATGGATCCGACTGGGAGGCTAATGGCTCCGGCGGCTCCCACGCAGCAGTTGAGTGTTTACCACATGGGGATCCCAGAGGGCCCACTAGCATTTGTTTGACTGTTTATCTTTAAAAAAAAAAACAAAAAAAAAAAAACAGGTTGATGTATTGAAATTTAAACACAAAGGTGACACTATATGCACCATAAGGAGAAATGAATTTGTAGCGATGCAACGCAAGCAACATTTCTAATTCATTAAAAGGAACAGTGGAGGTCAGGCTGGGGTCTGGAAGAACAAGAGAACTTTCTGAGAGGAGTTCTCATAGGATCCAAAAGACCCTGAGGATGATTTAGTGGACTCTGCGACGGCGGTGTGGCGACACCTGAACAGATGTGACCTTCATGGGAGAGTGAACGGAAGAAAACCATTCCTGCGGATTGATGAGGTTAAAATAGAACTGTTTGGCCTCAATGAGCAAAGCTACCTTTGGAGGGGAAAAAAAGAGGGAGGAGATTTTCATTATAAGAACACATATCCAACTGTTAAGGAGGGAGGCGGATCGATCGCACTTTGGGCCTTTTGTGCAGCCAGTGGCACAAGGAAACATTTCATTGGGAGAGGGAAGAATGGATTCAAGTAACAAACCAGTAAATTCTGGGAGAAAACATCACACCGTCTAGGGGAAGCTGAAGACGGAGTGGGGATTGCTTCTACAACAGGATAATGATCCTAAACACACCTCCAAATCCACAGTGGACGACCTCCGTCCCTCAACCTGAACATCATCAGAAGTCTGTGGATTGACCTCTGAAGGGTAGAGCATGGACGACTGCCCAAAATCTCATAGAGGCCTAGAGAACTAGAGGCCTTTAGCCGAAAGAATGGGTGAAAATCCCCCAAACAAGAACTGAAAGACTCTTAGCTGCTACAAAAAGCCTTTACAAGCTGCGATACTTGCCAGAGGGGGTGTTACTAAGTAGTTACAATGCAGGGTTCCCAAACTTTTGTTTCTGCCCCTGTTTTCTTTTTCTTTTTTTGAAACTGCAAAAGATAATATTTCCTAAAATATCAAAGAAATGTTTCTCCTTTAACTATATGCCTTTTTAGAAATATCTTCATCTTCTGTGCACTTAAATGTTGGAGGGAACAGAGAGTTTGACCGGGGGGGGGGGGGCAAGACTTCTTTATGCCACTGCAGGTGGCTGATATGTTTTTTTCTTCCGAAGACATTCTCCAAACCCTGAAACGGTGAGCACACAGGCAGCGAAAAAGACGTTGGATACTGTAGCACAATACGCGATGAACTGTGTTTGTGATTACATCCGGCGTGCTTGCTAAACCATCATCATCTCTGTTTACCAAAATTTGTTTTTGGTTTTGTTTTTTGTTTTTTTAGATGAAGGTGAAGGGGGTCGACACTTCATCGGCTCAATTTGCCTCCTGCAGAGCAGAGCAGTTTCTGTTGGCATCCACTTCAAGAGGCCGCAAATCACTGATTTCCCTCAGGAAAAGGGATAAGTTGATCAATCTGAGTAATTCCCTCCATCATTTAGACGCACGACTTGGATGAGCAAGAGTTCCTCTGGACCGACACCACAGAAAAAAGCAAAGGTGACGGTGCAGGCAGTGGTCTCCTTCATCAGGCTGAAAAAAACAAAACAAACACGAGGGAGACAAGAGAACATAACGCAATTCAGGTTTCACATAAAGATGTATAATAATAATAATAATAGTAGTAATCAGGCTAAATATAAGGATAATCATAATAATTGAGGCAGTGGGTGTTGAGAGGGATCATGGGATCAGCAGGTGTTTCGCAGAGGCGAGGAAGAGGAGGACAGAGGAGAGAGGTGAGGAGGAGGAGGATAGAGGAGAGAGAAAAGGAAGAGGAGGAAAGAAGAAAAAGACGAGGAAGGGGAGGAGAGAGGTGAGGAAGAGGAGGAAAGAGGAAAAAGACGAGTGAGAGGAGGAGAGAGGCAAGGAAGAGAGAGGAGAGAGGTAAGGAAGAGGAGGAGAGAGGTAAGAGGCGGGGAAGAGGAGGAGAGAGGAAAAAGGCAAGGAAGAGGGGGAGAGAGGCAAGAGGTGAGGAAGTGCGAAAACTACACGAGGGAGAGGAAGAAGTGAAGTCGAATGTGTGTGGACAGAGAGGGAGGGAAACGCTCTGACGAGCCAGGACAGCAACGCCCTGGACGCCAGCCTCTCTCCTCCTCTTCCTCACCCTGTACCAACCTCAGCTGACTTTATGTGATTGCATTGCCTAGATTTCCAGATTTCCAAGATTTAAACTGCGCTCATTTTTTTTTTTTTTTTATTAAGAGAGGCGAAGGTGCGTGACCTCCACGCCGGCGGAGACGAGGGTTCATTTCCTGTCTCCTTCTAACGGCCGCCGCTTGGTTCCGAACGCTCTCCCTCGCGTAAAAAAAGAAAAAAGGAAAAACCCAAGTAATTGGTTGTTTTTTTATTTTTTTTGTTCATTTCTTTGTTTGTTTGTTTTTCAGAAGCTTTGCTTGTGCGGTTGACGTCCCTGATCCCACTTGTTCCCGTGTCACAAACAAAGCCAAATCGCCCCCCCCCCCTTATTGCCTCTTCATGGATTTGTTATCCATTGTGTCGACGGTGTAAAGGAATCCTGGCGTATAGAATGTCGGATTCGTGTAATCCCTCCACAATTGCCTATTTGCATAGTGCAACATTAATCATCGTGTGCGCAGCCCCCGTGAATGGATCGTGTCGTGCTCATCCTCACCGTCGGTTGACTTTGGCGATTTAGAGACACCTCTTAGGTCGTTTTTTGTTGTTGTTGTTGTTGTTGTTGTTGTGTCTGGTGACATTGGAGCCGCACTTCATCTCCAACCCGAAAATCATCATCACCCGGTCTTTCAGGAAAAGACCGTGACAACTGAAAAACCACAAATGTGTGGACGGAGCTGTAACACAGAGACCGCTGCTTGAGAGGAGCCGTTTCATTAGGATCTCAATTCCCCTCGCAGCCAAACAAACGAACTGCATTCTCAGATATTAAATTAATTGTTAGGCCGGCTATGGGCTGGCATGCGGGGCGAGCTCTGCTGTCACAGTGAAAATGTAATTTATGCAGCGCAAATGAAGAGGAATTACCATGCCACGATTCCTGCGCCCGGCACCGTGGAACGCGTCGCACCCACGGCAACCCCGACTCCTCGACGGGCGCTGAGCGGCCCAGCGTGTGGGATGAAATGTTCTCCGCCACGTGGGCCGGGTTTCTTCGTTTAATTTTTTAATGCGAGTTGCGTATCCGAATGTGTCATTTTATTATTTATCCATTTTTTTCTTTCCCTACTCACTTGGGGTTTAATCCGGGATCTGAATATCTGATGGACCTAAAATGAGTTGGTTCTGAAATGAGCGTGTTGCATTTGCTCACAGTCACAGATAACATATAATGTATCGCTGTGGGTTTATCTTGTATTATCAAGAGTCTGTGGGACTTTTTCTTATTTCAGCTTCACTTTAAGAATCTGTTTTGTTTGTTTTTTTTTTGTAAGGTATCCATTAGCTCCCAGCAGTGCATGTCTCCCAGTCTGGCAGGGCTTATTCCTCTCTCTTGGTGTCGCTAACAACACGGAGCTACATCGTTGCACTGGCTGCGCCAAGACCTCCAAAATTAAATGATAAAATACATCATTTATCCAAGCCCCTTTTCCTTAGAATGACACATGGGTGAGATAACATAATTTGTCTGTTCCTTGCAGAAGCCTTGCAAATCAGTGTCTGAAAAATAAACCTGTCTTGTGATGTGACACATTAACTGAGGGATGCTTTGGTTTAGGCACACACACAAAAAAATGACTTGCCCGGGTTTACGGAGAGAATCATGGTGTTGGTTAAAAGAGGCACTCGAGGTTGCGGTCATGCTTTTTTCTTCCAGGGAGGAGGGTATCGGTGGGCGGGGGACACCCGCCCTCATTAGGATGGGTACGGGCGCCGAGACTCGTTTTGAGTCGATGTCACCCACACAGTCCCGCTGCCAAAAACACTGGGAGCAGAAAGGCAGCGGATCGTGGCTGAGAATAGTCCCCAACAAATACATAATCTACGCCTCTTAAGGTAGGATTTGCAAAAAAACAAAACCCCAAAAAACCTACATTACACTGCCTTTCTTTGGAAGGAAACCGAAGCTACTTTAACAATGAAACAGAATATCTACGACCCATTTTTTTTACTTTTTAATTTAAGTCCTCAGAGGGAAGCGCTGCACTTGCAGCCAAGTGCCACAGAAAGGCGTCGGAAGTCTGAATGTATCAAGAGATAAACTACATATGTTTTTCCTTGTGGTCTTTTCTTGACAGTAACAAAGTATGGAATATCTTTTAATTCATTACATATGGATGAAAACATCGATTCTTCCCGATCGAGTGCCCGTTCTCTGCGTCACGAAACATGCCAGAGGGCCGCCCACCTGTGGGCCCGACAGAGGAGCACAGGCCGGGACGTTAAAGGCCGCCTGCCCTCCGTCTCCGCAGGGGGGCCGGCCCTCCGTGACGAAATGCGTCAGTACGCACGAGAGCGAACGAGGCCGGCACCCTGCACTGGGCGCATGGGTGTCGTGAAGGCCCCGCAACCGGCTGCAGGTTTTTTGCATCCATGCATTACTTCGTGAAGGATAAATGAGTCCTGGGAGGGGGGGGGGGGCACAAGTGTCAAACAACGCACTTAGAATGAGTAATGGGGACCAGGCCCGTAATCACATCCACTGACCTTTTAGGTACTCATACACAATGTGCATAGCAAAGAAGGGGAACAACATGCCAGCATTAATTGCTCCAAAGCAGACGTGTTGTTTATTTATTTATTTATTTAGTTATTTTTTTGTATGTGTCAGTGAAAACGGGAGAAATTATGAAATAAGCACTGGAGGATGATGAATATAAATGGGTGGGGGGGGCTGAAAGCTGGCCGAGGTGGGTGGGTGCTGGGGGAAAATAAGAAAAAAATAAAAAAGAAAGGAGGGGTGAATTTTTAATCTGTGGCGCTGTTGTCAGTGGGAAACGTCTCCAGACTCGGTTGTTGGCTTGCTCTCAAAGTGACAAGGTCAGGTTCTGTTCCCGAAGACACATTCCTCACTTTTTTCTGTTCCTTTTCCTTTTTTTCTCGGGCAACGCTGCGTAGATGAAGGAGCTTATATAAATCCTGTGTACAGCCCTTTGTTTCTGCTCAACTACTGCTTTCTTCCAGCTGTCATGGCAGGAATGGATTGATTTGCGCATTATCTTTTGATTTTCTGGCTCTCTTGTCATTTTGAAGTCAGATCAAAACCGAGATGCTACACAACAATGACAGTGATCGGTTTCGACCTATCAAAAAAAGGCTTCAAAAGCCATCTCTGAAGAGGCCCAGTGCCACACACACACACACACACACACACGCGTGCGCACACACTCAGTCATCCAGTTGACCCAGTTCTTTGCTCCGGTGGTGAACACAGTGACGGGATAATTCATTCTGAGACTAAAATCTGTTCTTGATCGATGGAGCCATCAGCAGTCAAGTTCACTGTTGCAACTTCTGCTCCTGCCGTCTATAATGTCGCCAGTTTGTCCTGTGCTAATTGGCGCTTCTCTGTTCATAAATCACCTAAAAAAAAAGGGAAAAAGAAACTCTGAGCAGCCCCGTTTTCCGCGGTTCAGCTGGCTGAATTCGGAATGACCTGAACCTTCTCATTAGAGAGGGACATATGGTATTCTCCTCCAGTTATCTGTGCCGAGTAAACTGTCTGACTTTAGTCATCGGAAAAGGAAGCTTAAAGGTCTGGGCCATTAAAAGCTGCAGCAAGGTGGGGGTTTCGTTTTTGTTGTGTTTTTTTTCCCCGTCCTCGGCAGTTCCCGGGGCCGCTCCCCGTCACCCGGCTCAGAGACCAGGTGGGATCAGGCGCAGGAAACAAAGGTGATTACCTGATGTGCGGGCGACGACAGCAAATCGCTGCCCAGATGGTTTGAAATAAAGGGGGTTAAATATATTGTGATACTGCAGCAGCAGCGCTACAGACATAAATCATGAAGTCAACATCATTGACATTCGCTCAGCCTGTGAATGTAAATGAGGGATGCCTCAGCACTGAAGGGCTGGAGATAGCCTTTAGAACCAATAAGCCAATGCATGAGTGACCCCATTTTTAACTCTGACACCGTAGCATCATTTCAAACTCCTAATGAAAAAAGAAGAAAGAAAAAAAAAAACATCAATGCCATATGAAAAACCTGACACCATCATAAAAGTGCAATAACTCCCTTTTCCTTTTTTCCCCCCCAAATTAAATTTGCATTCTGTGGAGGACCTCGGCTCTGCAAATTATCATTTTATTCAAGCTCTGGTTTGTCTTTTAATTACCATCTCCCTAGAATGACTTGAGACAATTTGCCTGGAGGGGACCTCTGAATGTTAGATTGGGCTAAGCATTATTTCATTAGTTGTGATAATAATTCTTTAGTCATTTAAATTTATGGACACCGAGTCTCGACCACAGCAGGATGGAATTTGAGTGGGTGGCAGCTCCTGCTGCTGGTGAAAGTGGGCTGGTTGTGACACGTTCCTTTTCATAGTAAATAATAAGCTCATTAAATGGCTGAAATGTTTTTAAAAGCTATTATCTGCCCCATTTCACTTTAATTAGCCAACTGTCTCGGAGACCTGCACGCGCAGCTTGCACAAGATTTACTTTTTTTGTCAGACGACAACAGAATGTTGATTGAAACTAATCTAAAACAATGGTAATCGCGGTGGCTTGACAGGTGAAGGAACTAGGGAATTAGTCATCCCGGAGGAAACACTTTGAGAAAAGACAGTTACAACGGATTGCAGCTATGATAAACACATTTCTGGTGGGATCCAATGCAATTTGGTTTGTCATTAGAACAGATTACGAAGAGCTTGAATGGGGGGGGGGCATTATTGTAAATAACTTTTGATTTTCTGAGGAAAAAATTAAGGGAACAGAAGAAGAGATGTATTTAAATAACACCTCTTCATTTGGGGAAATAGCAAAGATTTGTCACACAGAAACTGTGGGCAGATGCAAATCAAATGCACTAATAGTTCACTTAAATGACTCAATAGCGAAGTAAGTCTATTTAAACATCCCGAACAATAATGCAGTCTAAGTACGAGAGGGGAAAAAAAAGACCTCCCAGCTATTACTTTCATAAGTATCTCAGAAATAGCCTCAGAGCTGTGAGATGAATGTAATTAAGTTGGGCCTAATACTTTTTCATGTGCTAATATGCCCAGTTGGACAAAAGGTAGCCAATGCTGATTGGTGGTTCAGCTCCTTGCTTGGACTCAGGAATAGTCCTGCTAATGAGAGAGCTGCAGGGCCGTGAAGTTTCAATCATAAATTATAAGGTCATTAACAACGGGAGAAGTTGATGCCGGAGCCTTTGCAGGTATAGTCCACTACAGAAAAGACCTGTGAGCCGACGTCAGAATGTACGCTGAAAAATAGTTAGTGAAAAAAGAGGAAACTTTTTCAAAGGGCAATTGCGGACAATGCAAATGTCTGCACTGTGGTTCTTTTAGCTGTAGTGTTCTGTTAACAAATTATTACCACAATTCCAATCCTGTCTTCCTGTTCCCCTCAAACATATTTACTGAAGAGCAAGACTGATGAAAAGAAATGACAGCCCTTGATAGAAAATCATGGCAGACAAAATGCAATCTAAGATGTCATTAAGAGATGTTGCTGGCTGATTCAAAACAGTTGGAGTCATTGGCCGTTAACGATGTGTAAAGTCGCACATTATCTGCATAACCATGAACAATAATTTGAACAAGTGGAAGCGTGTAGAGTGAAAAAACTACTAGTGGGCAAAGTATGCGCGTCGTTTATTTTTTCAAAGGCAAAAGCAAGGTTGTTTAACATCGCAGGCAGGGACAGATGAGGACTCAAAGGCTGCTTCCGGAGGAACTGGATGATAGCAGACAGGTAGCAGATAGGACATTTCATGCACCGTTGGCCTAGACTGTCGGCCTGCTGCATAGATGGGGGATTGAGAGCCGATCCTAGCGGACAGTCTTCTTTTAGTTGCTGATTTTAATGTCGGTTGGTTATTGCAGCTCACAGATTTGGTGTTTCGTCGCCCCTCTTTTGTACGACGGTGGCCATTGCTTGCTTAGCGCCGCTGAAGTGCTGGCATTGTCTGCTTGTGGACGTAACATTAGATTGCAGAATGGTACCAGTCCATCTGAGAGCCCAGATTAAATCAAATGAGAACTTGCACAGGATAACATCTGGATATTACTGGATAAGGTCAAATGACAGGAATAACCGAGCTTTAGATTCTCTGAGATTCTCTGAGGGCTCAAGCAGAGAAACCAATGCAGGTTCATTTAAACAAACCACTGATGTGGTTGTGGAAATTTCCTGAAGGCTCACAGCTCACAAATTCTCACATATATTGAATTATAACAAAAGTAAGAGTCTACAGCCAAGCTAGCAGTTCTGCAACACTGTACTTAGGCACAGCTGTGCTTCAAGTGAAATGCTAACATCCCCATGCTGTGCTCAAAAACAACAAACAAACAGATGTTAACCGGGTGTAATGCTTACCATGTTCATTTTCTGAGTTTTGCATGATAACATGCTAAGATTTGTTGATTAACGCTAAACACAAAGAAAGGCTGAGGCTGAGGAGAGTGCTGTTACATTGGCCAGTATTTGGCCATAAATCAAAGTATTTGAAAAACTGACCAAATTTATGGCAATTCATCCTGAGGGGAAATTAAATTTCCATTCCTTGAGCCATAACCGCTATCGTGACTAAAAATAAGAGTGTACATGGAAAAAAAGTGTTCATTACTTAAGAGGAACAAGGCCATATCTTCATTTCATTCAGTCAGAGTATTTTCATTATCCTTGACCAAATGAATTATGTCTCCTCTAATTCCCAAATATAGAGGTTCCATTTGAAGACAATATCCAGAGATTATCAGAATACCATTTAAAATGCCAGTTCACAAAAACACGATATCTGTAATACTCCATAAACCTGCTCAAAAATCCTGTGAAGAGACCCAACGCCAGCCTGAAATACAGATATTAGTCCTTGCAGTCCAAAAACATCAGCAGTGGAATTTTATTGGTTTCTGAAATTGATTCAGCCAGTTGAATTCCAAAACACAAATGTAGGCTAAGCAGGTATGAATAAAACATCTTACACAGCTATACATATAATTCCAGCTCCCGTAGTCCATATAATGAAGACATTCAATTACACAGAGCCTACCTCAGGAAATGATTAAAAATGGTTACTGAGGAGCAGAGACAGGGGAATTAACTAAAAGTCTTTAATTACACTTGGTGGACATTAATCACACTGAGAGATGAGGTTCATTTCCTGCTCATCTTAATCTTCATCATGGAGGAGATGGTTAAAGAGGCTTCTGACTGGGCCTGGATGCGCCACGCGAGCACATTCATACAACGCTGTCCTTTCACCAGTGCCCCAGAGACGAGCCGTGAATATTGCATGGCCCAGAATAAAACGTCTTCCTGGGGAGAAACACACGGTCGGGTGTTATCATGGCCAAATAAATTGACGCAAGTCGGATTTCCACCATCTTGTTCCACGTCTATGCTGTGATATAGCAGCCCAGTAAAAAAACAAACAAACAAAAAAAATCACTTTGTTTCTGATTCATCCTCCTTGGCCCCAAAATTAATATTCATTGCTGGTAGGTTTTTGTATTTGGTTGCACCTAGTTTGCCATTCTATTACACAGAAAAGGTAGCAGGTATTTAGGGCTATAATAGAGACAGATAGATAGATAGATAGATGGATAGATAAATAGATAGATAGATAGATAGATAGATAGATAGATAGATAGATAGATGGATAGATAGATAGATAGATAGATAGATGGATAGATAGATAGATAGATAGATTGATAGATAGATAGACTGATTGATAGATAGATGGATAGATAGATAGATAGATAGATAGATAGATAGATAGATAGATAGATAGATAGATAGATAGATAGATAGATAGATAGATAGATAGATAGATAGATAGATAGATAGATAGATAGATGGAGAGGTAGACAGATAGATAGATAGATAGATAGATAGATAGATAGATAGATAGATAGATAGATAGATAGATTGACAGATTGATAGATAGATAGACTGATTGATAGATAGATGATTGATAGATAGATAGACTGATTGATAGATAGATAGACAGATTGATAGATAGATAGACTGATAGATGAATAGATAGATGAATGGATAGATAGATAGATAGATAGATAGATAGATAGATAGATGGATAGATAGATTGATAGATAGATAGACAGATTGATAGATAGATAGACTGATTGATAGATGGATAGATAGATAGATAGATAGATAGATAGATAGATAGATAGATGGATAGATAGATAGATAGATAGATAGATGGATAGATAGATAGATAGATAGATAGATAGATAGATAGATAGATAGATAGATAGATAGATAGATAGATAGATAGATAGATAGATAGATAGATAGATAGATAGATAGATAGATAGATAGATAGATAGATAGATAGATAGATAGATAGATAGATAGATAGATAGATAGATAGATAGATAGATAGATAGATAGATGGAGAGGTAGACAGATAGATAGATAGATAGATGAAATAAGAATCATGTGTGCTGGTTATACACAGCACAGTGGGGTAGCATAATTGTAATAATAATAAATCAGAGTATGGATGTATGTATGGGATGCAGGGAATTTATAAATGTTTTTTAAAAAACATAAAAGTTTTGAAATGTGCATCACGCGGCACTTTTTCCTGATGATGACTGTGCGGAAGCCATAACAAGCTAATTAAGGTCTGAGCCCTCTGTAAAAGTTTTCTGAGAGCCAAGATCTCGGGGGGGGTGGGGGGGGGGGCTTTGGTGGTGCCTCTTTCCTTTTTTTTCAATCTAACATTGTACAAAACAAAAATAATACTCTAATCTAGCTTCAAGTGTGGAGGAGAATGTTTCACCTTTTTAGCTTTATGCCTTTTTGGAGATCAATTCATCTCCTTCACTATTCACACTGAAAGAAAATTTTGATCGGTATATCTAATAACATTTTTGTTGTTGTTCATTTTATGAACAACAACAAAAACAAGATATTTAAATAGAAAAAAATGTGGACAGAGAATGTACGCTTGACAAAACCATTGACACTCTTTTGGTGCTAAGAGGAAACACAATGAGAGACGTTTGTGAAGGTTGACGTGAATTGTGGAAAGAATTCCATACAAAAAGAGTTTGGGCTGAACCAGAGCGATCTGGAGTGGTGGCGGTTTTTAAGCTTGTACCAGCAAGTAGAGCTCGGCGGGCAAAGGCCAAGGAGGACGCCACTGTCAAAAGAAAGGCACAAAAAGATGAGACTAACGTCTGCTAAAACGAAAGAAGCCAATAAGGAAAAGAACCCCCTACCTTCAGTTAAACATGGTGCAGGTTCTGTCAGGCTCTGAGGCTCTGGGGCTGCTTCGTCGCCTCTGGTGCTGGAGGCACTGCCTGTATCAAAGGAATGACGAAATCCGAAAATTACCGAGGCTTTTCGGAGCAAAATATGGTAGCAAGCATCAGAAAAGTGGGTCTGAGGTGCAGGCCTCTGGTCTCCCAGCAGGCCGAGGACCCAGTCGGCAGTCACTCCTACCAGGACTGTAGTCATTTTCATTTCCTTTTCAGAGGCTCAAAAGTGATTGGACAGTGGATATAGTCAGATGTGGCCTGTTTCCTAGATCCCTTGACGAATTAAAAACATGTGACTGTACACGAGCAAGCACACTTGTATGTGAAATGTGATGCTAACTTTGTCAAGTGCATGCTGACAACAGCATGCACTTGACCCCAGCTGATCCAGCTGGTTCCGCCGAAGCGCTTTAGAGCTCCATGCACCGTCCCTTTTTAGAAACCTTTTGCACCGAGAAAGTCCCGCTTTGCTTGGGAATAACAATTTGACTCCTGACACTTTCACTCGGTTCCGGTGCCACTTAGCCCGTTATCACAACACCACTTAGTGAGCAACGACCTGCCTGAGAGACAGCTTTATTTATAACAGGTGAACACTGGCTGCACATCGAGGAACTTGACCGGGCCACTGATGAGTCCATCAGATCCGCCCGAGTCTCGTCTGATCTCAGGCTTCAACGGAAGGGAGGCAGCTCAAGGAAACACGACCTTTGTTGTACTGAGGGATAAAGGACCTCGACTGTGCCCCGAATGTGCTTAAATTTAATTGCTGATCTAGCAATGGTGCAGAATCCTTAAATATGTATTCACCATATCACTTTTTTATGTTTTTATAAGCTTCTGAATCCTCAGAATGGTCTGATTATTCCGATTTTTATGTGAAAATATTAGATTTTCAATGGTGTGGTTTCAATGGTATATATTCATCTTTCATCCACAACATTAAATCCAGTAACCGGTTTCAGTGTTGTGGCTAATTGGTGCATATTGTACTGTCATTTCTGAAACCAGGAGTCTCCGCCTCCTACCGTGAATTATTTCATCTGCGGAAACGCAAGTTGAAGTTAATCAGGCCATTCCCACGGGCTCCTGGCGATCGGTACACCCAGGTACGATGCGTGCAACCCCATACAGACAGACTTTTCTCATGCAATTCTTCATTTATCTTTGCTGGAAAGCATTCATTGAACTCCAGCCGAATACCTTCCCCCGTTTTCGGAAAATATTGCCTACCTAAGCGGCATTGACACCTCAGACATATGCTGAAGTATCCTCTGTGGTCCGGGCATCTCATTAAGTTACCTGGCACGGAGCTCAGAGGAGTAATCTTTGGCAGGAGTGAGCACTGCTCAGATGACTCCTTTTTAAAATTTATATATATATTTATTCTTTTTCACTATTATTTGTTATGTGCCATTAATTTTGCGGTGAGTTGTGGCAGTTGTCCCCGAAAATGCAACTCCTCACATATCATTGACGGGCCATGAAACATATCCCTCTTAGCGCGTCCTAACATATATAATTGATTAACTGGTCGAGTTTGGTGTGAGCGCGAGGGGGGGGCAAGACTGAATACATGTCAGACATCTGTGAGGGGGGAGCCATTTTAGATTGGATCCTATTTTTTTATTTAATTTTTTTTCCCCTTCCTCAGTCAGTCCCATTTACTTGGTGCCTTTGTTCCTCAGGTCTAATTGAAGCTCAAAAACAAAAAGGGGGAGATTGAATTGCAGATTGAAATGCATCCCAAGGTCATTCCAGCATTGAGGAGATACACAACTGCAATAGAACTGCCGCCTGTGGGGCGCTGTACGTCCTGACTCGCCCCTCAGAGGCGATCTTGTAAAACCCAGTTTCGTTTAATTCCCCATGTATCCGGCTGTTTTATTGACCGTGTGTTACTTAAATGCTGTGCTTGAATAACATTTGTCTGGGCTGTAAACTCTGGAAAAGAACTGTGCAATGTGAAGCATGATATGATGCTCACTAATTTAAGCTAGAATATGGTCTTTGGTCCTAAAAGACCATCACGCAGGGATTTAATGGCTCGGTTTGGTTTATCAATTAAAACCAATCTCTTACTCCTATCTCCTCGAATCAGGAGATGGTCTACAGATACGATCATCAGAGCAGTGTTGGTCATGGTTTTGGGGGTTTTTTTGTCCTTGTTTTTAAACCAGTTAGAACCACAGACCCATTAGACCCATTAAGTCCTGCCAGCAAACTCTGATATTTGAGTCCCACACCAGAGCAGCTGAGGAAAAAAGAGTTGTAATGGATGCAGATGTTCTAATGAATTCAGGATACATATTTTGAATGTGTAGGGATGGATCATCTTTTAATGAGGAACCAACCGAAGCTGGGAACAGCATCCAGTCTGGTCCGATTCCTGTTTGGGTCGATAATGGAGTGATGGCAAGTATCACATAATATCTTGGACTTAACAGTGAAAATATTCTGGTAATATCCTAAAAACTCAGAGCTTCAGCTAAACATCCCTCCTAGACATTAAGTTTATATTCAGCTGATGTGCAACAGCCATTAAGTTTTAAAAAAAATTAAATACAAAATAAATGAATAAAAAAGAAATGTTTTTAAACGAACGTATCTCCAAGGTTGCAAATGATGATAATGAATGTGTCTGCACAACATTAAAACCCAATTTGTTTGCTTGTTTTTTTTATTTTTGTTATAAAGCGTGAAAAGATTTTTTTAGTATTTAGCTTTTCAAATTGTTAGTCTGGTGGCTGAGGTGCTACGTATTCCCATGCACCAGCAAGGATTCGGCAACATTTGAATGGGATTGTGAGATAGCTGTGAGGCTGTATGGTTATTAATCAGGCGACTTTAAATAAAATCCAATCACATCACGCAACACGGTGTAGACAATGTCGATTAGATGAGTTTTTCTGAGTGTAACACTAGTCCTGAATTAAACAGGGAGATGTTTTCACTTTTTTCCCTGCTTTTAAATTTGATTGTTGTTTATTTGGTTTCAACTGCTTTGTGTTTCAGAGGGTTTTCAGGTGCCTAAATAGCCATGTTGAGGTAATCAAAGCACATAATTAAAGTCGGGGGAAGATTGTGGTCTTGGTTTATTGTGTTGCTTTCATCTAACCACGTGGGATGCAGGATGTGGACCCAGGTCTCTGCTGCTTAAAGCCCTGCAACAAAAATGTAGCACTGGAAAAAAAAATCATATATAAACAGAAACTAGACATATAATTGTCAAAAAAACCAAAGTAGTGGCATTTATTTGGGAGACGGGTTTGGCCCTGAACACCTGTGATGCATCCAAACGGGGGGAGCTCAGTTATTCGGTCTGATTCGATTACTATACTTCCCAGAACTGGGATGACACTTAGAGACTTCCACTGACATTTACCTTAATCCGATGTTACCTTCAGTGTCCCTGCTAACGTGGGAAAAATCACACCTTTTCACAATTGCTACCGGTACACGGAGTTCAGGGACCTTTAAAGAATTCCTAGCATAGATGTGGCCAATAATCTAAACCGTAACGAGTGAAAACACCTGTGTGTGTGCGAGTGTGTGTGTGTGTGTGTGTGCGTTTGTGTGTGCGGACACGGCCTTTTCAATAACGGGGATATTGATAAAGACGGCATTGGAAAGTCAAACAGTCCTGAAGGGAAATCAGGGTGGACACAGCCGACGCTAGGTCAAACAAAATGGGTGCCTGCGCTATCACAGCAGCCCGGCCCGCTGCATGGAGATGTGCATAATCCGACACGGGCTCCTTTCATGCTCCGCCAGGACCCTCCAGCTGTATGCAAAGATCAAGCCCCTGTGTAACGTATCAAGTGATATTTACTGACCACACCGCAGGGGGTTCACCGCCACTGCTTTGTAGTACACGGCCATTCGTGGTTCACTGCACGGGGCCGAAATAGACTGCGAGTCAGATCGTCTCCGGGTCTCATTTTGCAGAAAAAATTTTAAAAAAGAAAAAAGAAAAGCTTTGAGAACGGGATTCGATTTCCCCTATCGCTTGACAGTCAGCGAGGCTGCGTAAGATGAGTCACGGCAAAGTTTATTTATTCATGAGACAGAGTGATCAGACGAATTACGGCGTCAGATCGTTATCAAAACATACAGGCACACACGAGACATCGGCAGATTGTATGTGGGGGGGCTGGTGGTGGGTGGGCAGTGTCTTGGGAGTGGGGGGGGGCTGGTGGTTGAGACTACATCAATAGTTCCAATATCCCTGCATCACTGAATGAAAAAAAAAAAACCCAAAACTTCCTCTAATTCATTCCTTCACAACAACTGTAGGCTACAAACTGATAGACTGTGACTTTTTGGGGAAATCAATAAAAGTCAGTCTCCACATTTTTCTCAAAATGTTTATCGACTGTGTTTTAATTAAACGAGATTAAAAATGTCTATTTAGCAGTTTCTAGAAGTTTTTTGCGCCCCCCCCCCACCCCCACCCCACGGATTTCAGCTCTCGGAGCTCCACTAACAGGAAATTACAGCGTGCAAAGCTTTGCTGAGGCCTGCAATAATTATATCGATATTCAGTGCCTGATATCGCTCATTTGGGGAGGGGGGCTGATTTTTATCTTGACAAATGTCTCAACATGTTCATCGTGCAGCAGAAAAACAAAACAAAAAATGTGCATCTTTTCATTTTCTTGTAAACCTCTCATCTCATTCATCCTGAGCAGGAACGGGTCAGTGGTTATATTCCTGTTGATCACGCAGGTCACCGACACGGCTCCTGATGCGGTTAAACCATATGTTTCTTGGAGTGTGTGCACATGTTTGCCCCCCTCCCTCAAAACCATGCCCCTCTTAACATAATATGGGCTTGAACCAAGCCGGGCTTGAAGAAGAAGAAGAAGAAGAAGAAGAGGAAGAAAAAAGCGATTTCAGCAAGGTTGACTCTGCAATGTACGGCGTGGCACAATTCCCCATGATCGCTAATGAGCAATCACAGCAGCTCCTCTCATCCTCTTTTTAAAAGCAGCAGACAGTCGGCTAATGAGCCAGGGGGAGAGTCCGCTGCTGAGGAGTAAACAGTTTTCTGGGAGGCTCAAATATTCAGCTACCCCCCCACCGCCCACCCCCACCACCCCCAAATGTTAATATACAGCACCCAAACCCAAATATGCTTCCAAGAGAAGATAAGCCCCATTTTTAAGCCAAATTTCCATTTTATTTATTCATAATTTTTCAAGGGGGACATTGGAATTCCTGTCAGTGACTAACGATGTGTACAGAGTTGGTTTAGAGGACAATATATGTAATGTCGCCTAATGGGACCCAAGTGTTGGTAACACGCTGCTGTATATTAATCCTGCCCTGAGCCCTCGGGGTCCGTCGGCGCCTGTCAGGAGCGTCCCAGTCCCGGCGGTGGAGACTGTGGCTCGGCTCCAGAGGACACCGCGAGCGCTCCGGGCACCACAGTACCAAGTTTTTTTTTTATTTTTTTAAAACATGCTCAATCAAAAGATGAAGTTCTATTTTGGCTTTGTCAGTGTGAGATTACCTGACAAGTTGCATTTGATTTGACAGAGTCAATTGCCAGTGTGGGTTCGCCCCGAGAAAAAAATGCTCATAGGCTTTTGTTTAATTTTGTTTTTTTTTTTTTGACCTGTCTGTGATCATGAGCCCCCCCCCCCCCCCCCAAAAAAAAAAAAAAAAAAAAATTGATGCAGCTTGCAGGCAGAAGAATTGTCATTTTAGATAAAGAAATTAAAGTTGCATCTCACCTCGTCATTTGTGAGAATCAGCCGTTTATTTAAAAGGTGTGTTTTAACATGCATTCTAACCTGGACCAGTTGAATGTAATTCAAAGATAAAGAAAGATTTGTGTGCGAAAACTGCTCTTTCTTAGCAGGTGAGAATGCCAAAGCAAAGAGAAGCACCAAATTGCACTGGCACTCATCTCCAGGAATAATGATAATCGTAATAATAATAATAATGGAAATGAGGCTCATTATGCCGTGTGTGCTCATCAGCATGTAACGGGGGGATTGTAGCCCCGACCAGCTCTCCACGGCGAGAGACAAAGCAGGACTTCGTATTACCTTTGTAAATCGTTATGACTCTATACAGTCGGCAGGACCCGGATGCATTCATCACGCTGGGATGCATTGAAAATGAATGTATCGTGCATCGTGTTATGTAGCCAAGCAACAACAGGTATTCATTTTGAGCATTAAAAACCCCCTCCAGGAGTGGCAGGGCTGTTTTTTCCGTTGTTTTGATCAAACTACGACCGGTGCTGTCAATCGGTGTCACCACAGATAAGGATGTTTTTGAAGACACACACACACACACACACTGATGTGTTGACAAAAAAAGCAGTGGCTCAGTGTAGTTTTTTTTTCCTTATTTCAATTGTCTTCTTCAATCTCTACTGTGTCTACTTATCTCTGGTGTGTACTCATTAGTATCCACTCAATTTAACTTACCCGTCCAAAAGCATCATGCATTAAATGCCTGAATGCAGTGTAAGATCACGTAGCTGGAAACAGCGTCTGACATTAGAGGCGATGCAGGTGCTCTGAACCAACAGCACGAGCAGAATGCATACGCGTGTGGGAAAAGGGTGTTTGTCCCGTCCCGATGACATAAATATGGCCTTTATGTTTTGAATTATGTCACATGGTTCCCAGACGCGGACATTTTTAAAATACAGACAAAGGAAAATGAAAAAAATGTTAATGTACAGTGCATTTCACACAATGCTGGCTCAGTCTCACTCCACTAATTTCTGGTTGCATTTTGATTTATGGAAAACCACTCTATGGAGGAAAAAAGGGTTTATTGATCGTGTGTGACAATTTTTTGTTTGTTTTTTTTTAAAACATGCTCAATCAAAAGATGAAGTTCTATTTTGGCTTTGTCAGTGTGAGATTACCTGACAAGTTGCATTTGATTTGACAGAGTCAATTGCCAGTGTGGGTTCGCCCCGAGAAAAAAATGCTCATAGGCTTTTGTTTAATTTTGTTTTTTTTTTTTTGACCTGTCTGTGATCATGAGCCCCCCAAAAAAAAAAAAAAAAAAATTGATGCAGCTTGCAGGCAGAAGAATTGTCATTTTAGATAAAGAAATTAAAGTTGCATCTCACCTCGTCATTTGTGAGAATCAGCCGTTTATTTAAAAGGTGTGTTTTAACATGCATTCTAACCTGGGCCAGTTGAATGTAATTCAAAGATAAAGAAAGATTTGTGTGTGAAAACTGCTCTTTCTTAGCAGGTGAGAATGCCAAAGCAAAGAGAAGCACCAAATTGCACTGGCACTCATCTCCAGGAATAATGATAATCGTAATAATAATAATAATGGAAATGAGGCTCATTATGCCGTGTGTGCTCATCAGCATGTAACGGGGGGATTGTAGCCCCGACCAGCTCTCCACGGCGAGAGACAAAGCAGGACTTCGTATTACCTTTGTAAATCGTTATGACTCTATACAGTCGGCAGGACCCGGATGCATTCATCACGCTGGGATGCATTGAAAATGAATGTATCGTGCATCGTGTTATGTAGCCAAGCAACAACAGGTATTCATTTTGAGCATTAAAAACCCCCTCCAGGAGTGGCAGGGCTGTTTTTTCCGTTGTTTTGATCAAACTACGACCGGTGCTGTCAATCGGTGTCACCACAGATAAGGATGTTTTTGAAGACACACACACACACACACACACTGATGTGTTGACAAAAAAAGCAGTGGCTCAGTGTAGTTTTTTTTTCCTTATTTCAATTGTCTTCTTCAATCTCTACTGTGTCTACTTATCTCTGGTGTGTACTCATTAGTATCCACTCAATTTAACTTACCCGTCCAAAAGCATCATGCATTAAATGCCTGAATGCAGTGTAAGATCACGTAGCTGGAAACAGCGTCTGACATTAGAGGCGATGCAGGTGCTCTGAACCAACAGCACGAGCAGAATGCATACGCGTCTGGGAAAAGGGTGTTTGTCCCGTCCCGATGACATAAATATGGCCTTTATGTTTTGAATTATGTCACATGGTTCCCAGACGCGGACATTTTTAAAATACAGACAAAGGAAAATGAAAAAAATGTTAATGTACAGTGCATTTCACACAATGCTGGCTCAGTCTCACTCCACTAATTTCTGGTTGCATTTTGATTTATGGAAAACCACTCTATGGAGGAAAAAAGGGTTTATTGATCGTGTGTGACAATTTTTTGTTTGTTTTTTTTCTTCCTCAGCCACTTGAAAAAAATTAATGTGTGAGACCACATCACTGCAGAATCTGATATATCACAGGCCTACATTTCAAAAATAGTGTACAGAAGCATTTACTGTTCACAATGGAGCAGAATGCCTCGGCACCGATTTTAGAGCCTCTTCCATTGTGCCAGGAATAACATTCTGATGTGGAAATACGGAATCCTTTTGTTTCTGGCCTAAAATATGAGATAATGACTCCACAAAATCTGCCTCCAAAAGCTCCATGATTCATGCCCAGCGCACCATGAATTTATGTTGTCACAAAGATTTATGGGACAGCTTCAAAAGGCACGGCAAGGGGGAGTTTATTTATTTAGCGCACTTCTCCACCGAGGCAGCCGAGAGAGCTTCACGTGGGCAGTAAATGATATTAAGCAAAATTATATTATAAAACATTTAAAACCCAAATAAGACAAATTCAAGAGAGATTTGGAAAATGAGAGTGCCGAGAACTGCAGAATGCCTGTGGATAAAAAGAAAAAGAATAATGTGAGTCTTAATGATGTGGTGGCACAGCGCAGAGGATTGTTTTGGAGGTGAGAGGAAAAGTCAAAAAAGTGCTCTGAGAACGTGGGTGGGTGGGGGGGTGGTAGCGTACATTCGTACCTCCTTCCAGGGCTTGTTTGGAGAGGAAAAAGGTAGATTCTTTTTTTTTTTTTTGCCACTTACAGCGCTGCATTCAGTGAAAAATAGTGGTGCACGGTGGGAGGTAAAAAACATCAGAAATGTCCGTGATGCAGGACGGGTGCAGCGGCCCACTTAAGAGCCGGTGCACAGCAGGACTGCTAGTCCTCTTTGTCGGAGTTCTTTGACAGGACAAACGCAGTATTTGAGGGCTAAATTTCAGCTATTGAACCATCTGGGTAACTGCCACTGGGGACAGCCCCCCACCCCATACCCTCCGACCCCCCAGGTCTACGAAAGAACGAAATTTGTCCAATTCCTTGTTGCTAAGCAAACCGGCCCCGACAATATGGGAAACAAAGGGAGAAGGTATCCGGCGCACATCCTCTGGTAAAAAGAGGCCGAGAGAATGTGGACTGATAAGGTGCCGGTTCGAGTCGGGCACAAAGAAACTGCTTGGCTCGAGCAAAACGCCGATGTGACCACCAGCCCGTCACACGCTGCAATGAAGCTCAGAGTGAGAAATCATTTTTCAGAAAAAGTTGGTCGAACCCGGCCGGCGGCCGACCTCCATGTCGCCAGCTGGTCGTCACCCGTCCACGTTCAACACCTGGGGGACTCCAGCTACGAGCGGCATGGGGGCGGGTTGCTGACCATTGTGCTTAAAGGGCACGTGACTGGAACCGTGGGTGAAGTACTGAGATAATGCAGCGATGCACACGCGCAGCCCCCCCGATGTTTGGGTGAGGTTTTGTCAGTGTATAGGGTTAGTGCGTGAGACTCGAGATGCAAGCTCCAAGCGACAGAACTGGATTGGTCATCCAGCAAAAAGGAAAGTTTTCCCAACAATCTTTTTACTTTTGTTACTTTTGTTTTATTGTTTTTTCGACACTCTTTCTCATATGATGTTATGTTCCCTTCTTTGGTTGGGATCAAAATGATCCCCTAGTGTGCCCAAGTTCTACAACCAGATGGCACTTAAGTAAGGATTTTTCTCTTTTCGTTTAAAGAGCAACTCAACAATTGCTGGAAAATCTTGTTTTTTGTCATCCATCAGTGCTTTGACTTTTTTTTTCCACTCCCTCCCGTTGCTGCAGTGATGGAGAGGTGTTGTCCAAGGCTTACACCGGTCCCAGCAGTGATGATGGGATTGAGGTGCAACAAAATTAAAACTTTTGACTGCATGTAAAGAAATGCTGTTCGTCCCTCTGTGGAAAAATTATCCACCTGAGAACTGACCACTGTGTCGGAGCAATGCGTTAAAATAGGGAAGAAGTATTAAGAAAATGACTTGAGCTCAAGGTGATCCGATTTGTGTGTGTGGAGGGGTGTAAGATATTGTGTTTATACTTTTTTGCGGGAGGGGTTGAGAAAGTGATCTCTGTTATCAGGGTAATGCTACACCATCAACGCGACATTTGACAGAGTTTGATCCACATTTCGAATTCATGTTGTGAGCGATTGTCCTTGTAGCATTTTCTTTTTAAAAATGGTAAAGATATAGAATAAATCCAATACAAGTTATGTTTTTGCATTTTATATAATATTAAGGGCATGAGTCAATGCCTAGAATAATGAATCGGACTTGGGAGCCAAATTTGTACTCTCGCCTAATGGAATCTATAACAGAATAACTACAAATCAACAGTGCTGTTTGGGGTAAATGTGCGTAGAGAGTTGTCTGAATGGCACTTGTGCCCTGTAAAAACGGAGCTTTAACAGAGACCGTTAAATGATCAATCATGAAACAACTACTCTGTATCTACTGTCCATAATGTAATACCGTTTTAAATTTGTCAATAAAAGCATCTAGCTCAGACTGGGAAAGAGCTGATGTGAGACTCTCAGTAAATGACCGAATCATTGATATTGCTCTAAAGTGCAAGCATCGTATTGTATTAAATCTTCATGCAATTGAAATGCAAATATAAACTCGATGGGCGCCCCGCTAGGAACGCCATACTGATCAGGGTAAGGCCTCCCTTTGCCCCCAAAACAGGGGTTCTTCATGGCCCTGATTCCCCAAGATGTAAGAAACTTTCCTTTGAAGTTCTGGTCCACATTGTCACGATCGCGTCTTGTCATCACGCTGCTTGTCTCCCGTTCCACCACAGCCCCAAAGGTGTTTCTACTGGATCCAGATCTGGTGTCAGGGGAGGCCACCGAAGTCCACCGAACACATCGGCAGGTTCGCGAAACCCGTTCGAGACGACTTTTGCTTAGTGACATTGGGGCATTGTCAGGCTGGATGTAGCCATTTAGAGCCAATCACCCCGCCTCCGACCTGATGGTCTGGTCCGTGTTGCTCTGCTGAAGAAGGAGACTCAATGTAAAAAGCTCCCCAGCAAGTACCAGTGATCCCTTAACTGAGGCTCATCCCCGCAGACACTTAGTGTTTGATGATGTCTGTGAAACTTCAGTCATTAACTAAGTTTATGTTTAGGTTTTTCATTCTACGTTTATGTGACATTATGAGACTCTTTATCTTTCAAACTGCAGAACTTGAACTGTTTTTTTGTGTGTGTGTTTGTTGCAGCAATCACTTATGATTTCCTGACCTCCTGTGGATGATATAGAGGTTTTCATTTATCATATATCATCAAGTTGATCCTTGAATGACAACCTGCTGGGTGAACGGGACAGAAGGAGCAGGACAGCTTATGGGGAAATTTGCCTTCTGCTCGGTAATGCATGTCCTGCTGAGATACAAAACTAATTACCCGGTAATAACGATCCTGGATGGCTGCAGCCGACTTTCACACTCGTGCAGTGGAGGGCTAATTTAGTACATGATAGATAAGAAAATGAAGTTCAGAGAGGTTTTATTTTTAATACATTGTGCTCCGTCTTGATTTATTAATTGACTTTGTGACCTCTGGCATTGCTGTTTATATGATAATTAGTATTGTTTACTTGAAGTCACAGACCTGTCTCATGAGGCCTATAAAAAAAAAAAACACATTTGTTTATTTGTGAGTTTATCTTGCTTTATAGCAGATTAAAGGAGTTTAGTGGATTACCGGTAAATGCCGGTCAGAACCAAACAAAGGAGTTAAAAATTTGTTTCCATAAATCCAGATTATTATCCCTCTTCCCCCAAGAAGTTTTCAAAAAATCTGAAAGCGGAACCCAATTAAAATTCAGCATCCCATTACGGGTATGAAGTGGATCTTTCAGGTTAGACTTATCTGGCTTAATATTGTGACAGTGATGCTTACCAGCCGGATTATTCAATTCAAGATGGATAATATGGAAGTGTTAAGTCGCCTCTCCATTATTTATCCCACAGCGATGCCGAGACATTGACAGGAGCGGGGGGCTCGGAGACATTCGGAGGCTTTGCCATCTGTGTATTCCTCAATGCTCTCAGTGTCTCACAGTTAAACCTGAGCCTCTCGTGAAATGGATAAGATAATCAAGCAGGCGCTGCACTGCAAAACCTTCATCCCTCCAGCAGCGGCGCACAGGTCGTGCCTTTTTATAAACGCCTCGTGTCCCAAATGTGCCGACACCTTTTGAAGACAGAAGCAGGTGACCTGTCGATTAATCATCGGCATAGAGAAAAGAAAAAAAAAAAAAACAGTTACGCCACAGGGATCCTGATGTTATAGATATCAGTCTATAAATCTAACAGGGGGCCTTTAACTGGGGGCTGCTGAGGGAAAGCATATATGATGAATGCTGGAGTCTGTAGTCGTCGCTTCTCATAAATACTGGGTTGACATGAATTAATTGTAGCATCGAGCACAACTCAAAAAAGAGAAAAGAATAAACGGAGCAGCTCATAGCGGAGGCATACTTGTGGACTTTTTCCACTATGTGTTGAGTTCATATAAATAGGAGGACAAATGTCGTTTGTGTTTTTAAAAACAGACCGTGATGGGCTAGGGTTTAAACCATACACTCTTAAATCTTAAATAAAACCCTGACAAGTACACATTGTGCTTGCCGGGTGGTCCTGTTTATACGTAACCGGAGAGATCTGCATACATCTATAAATAAATGTCGGCAACTTGTGCAAGACACCCTTTGATCCCACAGGCCGTCGCATCACATTCAGGTCTGCTGGAGCGAACGGAAGCATCCCGCGAGGCACTCGTCCCGATCGGTGCGGCGGGGAAAGGGGCCGCTCGCTGCTTCCCGTGATGAGGCCCGCCGAGGTAAGACGTCGACACGCCGGGCCGCCGCGCGATGAGGAGGCCTCGCACAAGCTAATGCGCTCCACGAGACACACAAAGTCAGAAAAGATGGAAATGTCAAAGGACTTTTTGGATAAAGGCAAGAAAACGTACTTGTGTGTGTGTGTGTGTGAGTGTGTGTGCGTGGTGTCTGTGGTGTGTATGTGTGTGGTATGTGTGTGCGCAAAAGACCCGAGTGAGGCGTTGAACCAAGAGTGCCACCGCTATCGAATGTCACACGTTTATAATGAACATATGTTCCGTAGCGGTTCTATTCTTGTACCTCACCAGTGTGAAGCATGAAACACTTCTTTTTTTTTCCTGTCACGAGGTCCCTGTTATGCCAGTAAGTGGTCGGAGGTGAGAATCCCTGTTGCAGAAGTTAACCGCCTCACACCTTGAGCTCTTCCGAGCTCTTCGATTTACGCCGGCTTTACGCTGTGGATCAAATGCAACGGCATCGATTGAGAGCCGAGCGCCGCTCAACTCTGTGACGGAGCAGTGGGACGGCAGTCTGACAAAAGTCACATTTTTAACTGGGATGCCAAATGTGTGATATTCTTAGCATTTGAGTGGCCTAAAACTGGACCAAGGTGACATCGTCCTGCGTCGAATATGGATGATGCTCTTGTGTCGTCAGTTCAGTTAACAGTCACTGCAAAAACAGAACTACAAACACAACAAAAACAGCAGTAAAACTAAACAGAACGAAATAAATTTAAGGGCACAGGAGAGTTTCTGCTCTTTTTAGTCTTGAATGCCTCATCAGTGGGTTTTTTTTAAAGGACTCCTCACAAACTGGTTTAAGAGAGCCTGATATATTGGTTTGTGTTTTTTGCCCTGCTGCTATAAAGATGGAAAAAAAAAAACATGTGCAAACATGTTCTTCTTGAGTGATGCCAGTGGTCTCTGCACCCGTGTTAACTAAATGTGTCGGTCACAAGTTCATGCCAAAAATAAATCCGATGTGTGGCAGTTCTCCGGGGGAGGAACGGTGTGCAGCTGAGAGAGGTCGGAGGGGAATTGCTGGACTGGTTGGAGCTGATGGAAAGGCTACGGTAACTCAGATTAACCACCCTTTACAATGGTCGGGATCAGGGAAGCATCTCAGAATGCACGGTGTGTCCCACTCTGAGACAGATGGTCTACAACAGCAGAAGATCACATCGGGCTCTGGTCCCGTCAGCCAAGAACAGATCTGAGGCCTCAGTGGGCACGGGCTGCACCGGCACTGGAAAGTTGGAGGCCGACAAAAGCGTAGCCTGGTCTGGTGGATCTGGATCTCAGCTGAGGCAGCAGATGGTTGAGCCCCGGTTTGGCGTCAAACGCACGAATCCGTGGACCCGAATTGCCTCGGGTCAAAAGTCCAGTCTGCTGATGGCGGTGCTATGTTTTCTTGGCTGCCTTTTGGCCTCTTAATATCAATTATTGTCTAATGTGCTTCCCTTTGTGGCCATTATTTACCATCTTTTAATGGCTACTTCCAGCAGGACAATGCACCATTTGAAAAAGCAAGAGTTGTCTCAGACCGGTTCCACCGACACGACAATGAGTGGACTTCAGCGGCCTCTCCCGGTCCCCAGTTCTGTATCCGGCAGAAACGCCTTCAGGTAAATGGTGGAACTGGAGACCGGCAGTGTGAATGCGCAGCCGACAAATCTGCAGATGTGATGTGATGCAGTCACGTCACCGTGGACCAGAACCTCAAAGGAAAGATTCCTACATCTTTTGGAATCCAGACCACGAAGAACTGAGGCTGTGGGGACAAAGGGAGGCCTTATCCAGCATCTGTATGGGGTTCCTAATAAAGTGCCAAGCGATTGACCATTTGCATTTCAATTGAATGAAGATACAATTCAATGCATTTATATCACTGCATTGGTGCGTGAGTGCATTTCAGAATGAATGACTGTCGCGGGTGTTGAACCTGTGGGCAGACGATGGGTTCGTTTTTGAATTCCGGCCGGATGAAGAGCAGGTGGTCGGTACACCGGCTCAGTCCCAATGCCCGGCACTCGCGGTGTTTGCCCTACTGCGTGATGCATCCGGTAACTTCCAGCGATGCCTGCTAAGACTGCGGGTGCAGGGAAAGTTAGTCAGAGCACAGTGGCACCATCTTGTCAATCAGGCAGATACATGGCTCGACCAGTCTCTGGTGCTTTTGTTGGTTTTCTAACCACTTAAATGACAAATAAGGAGGATTTGCAAGCTTTACGGCCACAACCAGTTGACAGTGGGAATTAGTGAGTTATTAAAGTAATGAAATTGAATTGTCTGGAGGCACATTTGCCTTCTGCATAAAAAAAGATGAAACAATACAGTATTGCTTTATTCATTTATTTTTGGAGGTACTGTATGATATATTGCTTTCAGTTATACAGAAGAAAATTGTCAGTTTTATATATTTGACTTTTAAGTTATAAACATCTGTGGACGTCCTTCTATAATTGTGATCCCGTCCATTCACCTTGAATTATCATAAGCCTTGAATGTGCCATAAACCAGAAGTTGTTTATGTGAGTGTATTAATGTCAGTCATAAAACCGGATTATAGGGTCATCACCGCAAACAATGCCTCTACCGCTGTTACTCATGTTACGCAGTCAGCTGTGGTAAATTGTAGGATGCGTTCAAGGATAAGTGGGCGGCACGTTTCCGGTCTGGTGCGTTCGCGTTGGTGTTTTTAAGATGCTGCGCGCTCGGGTGTCGACCAGCTAACCTGTTCACACATTACAAGGCTGACCTCCCAAGATGGACGACGGCGTCGGTCATTTTTTTTTTTTTTTACGAGGGGCCCCGAAATGAAGTATGCTAACGTTATGAGTAGCAAAGCCCTCCGGTGGCCATGGTAATAATGACCACGAGCAAGAAAGGTGTTGTTGCGACAGAGCATCAGAGAGGAGGTCGGGGTAGATGGCTGGGCCAACAAAAAATCAGACTTCATCTCCCATTTTCAAAACCCTAATCACGTTTTATTATTGTAACCATAATGATGAAGGTCTCCTGACTGCGCCCATTTCAACCCAAACCATAATCTTCCCAACCAGACTTTAACCGCACAGTGTTGTCGCTGCACCTGTAATTTGTGTTTGTTGTTTTTAAAGGTGCAATCGGGGCATCAGATCAGATAACCATTATGTTGTTGTTCTGGAAGGCGACGGACAATGTCCGATTTGGAGGAGTATTATATTGGGGCCAAGCTTTGAACATAGGGAGCACAGATGGACGTTCAGGAAAAGAAATACACTGATCCAACAATGTTTCTGGCTGGGTGATGTATTGTTTATATATATGACTTTTTTTGCACCATGAAGAGCTGGTTACCAGCATGAAGATCAAGTCCATTATCATTTGAAATTCAGCCGGTAGAGAAAGACATCGAACAGCTCTTACAATGCTTGCCAGACCCTCTACAGGAGGGTCCAACATAGGGATATCTGAAACAATGTTCTCGATTCCTACTTTTCCGATAGAAAACACAGGCTCTGTGAGACTTTACACTCCTTTGTAACATCAATACAACTTTAATACCATTGACAGCGCTTCATTTTTGAAAGTATATCAAGATATTTTGAGATTTCAAACAAGCAGATATTCGGAGATACACCGTATGCCTTTTTAAAATTTCCTTCTACAATCTATAATGGTCTTTTTTTTATGAGCTCAGGACCAGTGCCTAAATCACAGAAGTTATTGAATAATGGATTGGAGCAGTTCTCAGCAGCAGTGCCCCCCCCCCCGAACCTGCAGGACCTTTTCAGCTATAATCAAGACATTGGATAAGGTAATTGTTGAATTAGCCGCTACTTCCCTTGTTGCTGATTATTTATCTGGCTGGGGAGCAGGTGACCTTTAAACCGGGATATCCATTGTCTGTCATGCCCCAAAAAATTACAGGATAGGCTGTTGTGAAATCATGATTGTAATTACAAGCCATTCTTTCTGCTGAGTCCGACACTGGTTGTGACCTCAGAGGAAACAACAAGAGGTGGAGAAGGAACGTTCAGGTTGGAAAATTTGGGGCGTAACATGAGAAGCCCTGTTTTGTTTTTCATTCATTTTCATTTCTCGCTGCTGAAATAAAGCCCTTATCCTCCGACGTACGCGATGGCTCATTGAACCGGGCCACAGATGCAGGTGCGTGGCCCTGCAGGCCTGCTCAGGGGCCGAGGGCCTCACCAGCTTCCATTCGTATCATCATACTGTGCAAAAGCCAGCAGCTGCTGGGACCTTCAATAGGCTGAGTTCTGATTCCTATTTTTTTTGCCAAGAATGCGAGCTGAACATTTTATCTATTTATTTATCTTTTTGCAAGTAATTCAAAACGATCCGGTCGGTCAATGTAGTTGCTTCACACGAAACTAGGTGTTGTTAAATGACAGAGGCAGAAGATAGGGTATTTACACATCAAACCGGTTGTTATTTCCAGTAATAAAAATTCAATTCATTTCCCGCATAGATGATGTTGATTGACTAGCGCTTGGAGCACTTCCATTACGTGGATGGATGTGAGTCTCTGCTTGGCTCATCATTACAGGAGATGAGAACCTGTGTTAGAAAATATCTGGTTCTTTGAGATATATATATATATATATATATATATATATATGCAGTATAGTCAGAAGTACAAGTCAATTGCATATGCCAGGGAGCACTAGGGTGTATGGCATATGCTGCTGACAGCAATATTGCACTTTCTGGGAAAAAAAGAAAATATCAGATGAAATATATATTACACAGATGTTTGAAGCAGCTCATGTATAGATCCTGGGCTGACGCTTCAATCTCTTTCTGGTCGATCACGATACGTTACCCACACGTGTGATAAACCTCAAAATAAAATCCCAAACCCTGGTGCTTTAGACTTAATCAGGATCACGCAGTGTCTTTGTCTCGGCTGCTGCAGCGCTGATTCACACCTTTCGATTGGCCTCTCCATAGCAACCGGCGTTCGAGGCTTGTGGGCAATCGATTGCAGCCGGAGCAATTTGCCACGTCAAACAGACAGAAAATTTAAAAAGCATGATTTTTCGGTGTTGAAGTTATTTATCCGAGGGCCGTACCGTAAACATCACATCTGTGAAACAGAAGTTTTCTGGTGGCTTTGATCTCAGTGAGGAGAGAAATTTATTGGAGATCTTATCAAAAGAAAACTAGGATATAGAAGTTTACAGTAGGAAAAAATAGACACTTATGGCAAAACATTATTGGAAAACACCCATTTTTGTTAGTAAGAAGTTCCCATTCTGCTGCTCATTCTCCAGTCCACTCTTTGTAAATCTGCCGTCGTAAGCGCCGAGGCCATGACCCGCCGTGACCGGGCAGTTTCTCGAGCCTCCCTCTTTAATTGTTTCACCGCCTGATTAATAAGCCTATGTGATTACAACTCCAGTATCTCCATAGAACTAATTTCATCATCAAGCCAATTAAAATGCATAATCAGACTAACCGGGTGTGAAAGGGGTAGTCGCTCCGCGTTAGTTTCTCGCAGGGCTGTGTGTCAATTGGCTGTCAGAGGACGCCACTGTGTTTCTCAGCTGCTGCCCCCCACTACCAACCCCCCCACTACCAAGTACAGCGCAACACAGCAACACAGGCGTACGCAAAGGCTTATTACGTGATGAGCAATATAAACCACCCTGTACAGTCATACATATAGTACCACAACAGGAGCCTGAGGCAATTAGCGCAGATGGCATCGAGTTGATAAACAGACCCGAGCTCCGGCGCCGAAGACGCCGGGGCGCCGAGCCAGAGAAACCGGCCGTCGAGGGCTTCACGCCTCCGAGTCCCTCAAGTAATTGGGGATCCCGTGAACTCCCGCAAACGCAGCCCATGGTATTTTCACATTGAATCCAAAATGGTTTTTGAATACTTTATATTATTATTTTTATTTATTTATTCATTTTTTTCAATAAATAAGGTTGCAGGAGTCACAGACATCTGATGCCGGCGACCGACTCCGACCCTAAAAGGTCCTTAATTATCCGGTGTTTCAAAAGTTTTTTTTTTCCGAAGCCCGGCATGAGGATGATGATGCCCGCGAGGGAAACAAGGGTAGTTCACTTAAAGGGTTGCTTATTAAAGTCAACTGAAATCCAGTGCTATGAGTCACAGCGCTGTGCAGGCATGCGCAAACACACGCACGCACACACACACTTCTCGCCCACCCGCCTTTCGCTGGTGCGTTGCCCAGCGGCACATCACCTCATTTTGTGAGCATCAAGAAACGAGTGGCTGCAATTTATTTCTGATTTCAAGGAGACGCTTTGTCGAGGTGTGTTTACAGACAAGCTTCCTCCCCTAACTCATCAGACTAGTTGATTTTTTTTAAATTTTACTTTATTCTGTCATTTTTTTTTATTACAGCGCCTGAAAACAGCTGAGGTTCTGTTTCCATTCCAATCCCCACATGGCGTCGCATTATTCCAGTTTCTGTGGATCTCGTTCATTTTTTTTTTTTTTTTTATTTGACGCTGCTGGAAAACGCTGCTGCTGTTTTTATTTGCAAAACAAATCATGCATCACAGGTCAGACCAGGTTCACACGCACTCGGATAACCTGGTTATTGTTGTATTGTTTTTCCGAATACACAGGTTGTGTCTTCTTGCACCGTGATCTTCAGATTGTAGTTTCAGAAGATGCGATAAGTTAAAGCCCTCGTCCCAGTGTAGAGGAACCCTGGATCTTTAAGCTGCGCCGCTCCAGTGCAAACTGAAGTGCGTAGACACTGGATTCGGATCATTTGAATAATAAATATGACCAATTATCAATATAATGATGATCCACTCGGTGAAAGAAAAGCATAAGTCCGGTAACTAAATAAATATCCTATCCTGAACATTATCAAACCAGAATAAGACTTAAACCTAATGTGCATGTAAACACACCCATACTGACCGATTACAGAGGTGCTTTGTTTGAAAGAGAGAGAGGAGGCAGCTGAGTGCAGGCACTTGGGGGATTTTTTTTTTTTTTCGGCCGAACCAGAAACTGCTCTGATTGGATGAGTCTCAACAGCTGTTCAATGCAGAGAAACAAACAACGATTACTGCCTCATATCGACGGGACTGTCTGATGGATGTTTCAAAACGCAACACTCTTGATCTCAAGCGTGCATCCGAAATAAAAGCTTTGACAAGTGTCGACGCTAAACGTCGGTCAGGCACCAACACTCTGATTTGGAGAGAGTGTTTGGATTAAATAAGCATATGCTAAATAGTACAAAATAATAAATTAGTGCTAGAAAATGTTCTTTTTCTTTTCATTTTCCTTTTTAATAAATGAAAGGAGTTTCACCACAGAGACCCATTGGTTTACGAGGATGCACACACATACACACACACACACACACACACGCACACGCACACACACACACAAACACACACACACACACACACAAACAAACACACACGCACACAAACAAAAACACACACACGCACACACACACACACACACACACACACACACACACCGTAAGCTCAGCAGGATCAAATCCAATAAACCCCCGTCTGAACTGAAGAGGAAAGTTCTTGCGGAGCAGAGTTCATACCCCCCCCCCGGCCCTGTGCACTATTTCAGGACACTGAATAAAGGGCACAGGACTTTCACTCGTCGTGATTCATGGCAGAAAAGTAACGGCCTTGTCGGAGTAACTGCAATTACAGCTCCTCTTTACCTGCCCCGGTCAGGCTCTGCATCTTCGTACCTAGAGACCCCTCTGGAAAAACGCCGTCCGGGGGTCAGAGGGGCCCCCGATGGCCCAGGCATCTAGATCGCAGGAGGAGGAGACGCTCTGGCTCTCTGGCTGGAGTATGAATGACTCTCCTTGTGCCCCTTTTGGGCACATCTCGCTCCGAACAAATGATATCTAGTGTCTCTCAGGTGGCTTTTTCAGGGAACGTGGGAAAAAAAGTGTCAAGATCACTTCCTCCACTTTGCAGTGACCTCAAAAAGCTTTTTGGAAGAATGTCTTTTTTTTCCATCAAAGGGAGAAGTATTGACCTTCACACAGCTATATATATATATATATATATATATATATATATATATATATATATATATATATTTTCCAGTGTGCAATGGTCATATTCTTTCTTATTTCTTGAGCACTTATTGTTGGCACCCAGCGTGATGGGCCATTAGAGTGAAAAAACAAATCCTAACCAGTGCTATTGGGACAAAGTGGACCCAATGACCACTAAACTAAGACATCACCTTGAATATGCTCATAAACGCCCCCCCCCCCAATTAAAAAAGCGGGAGGAGCAGTCGCACTCGCTGGACGTTCTTGTCGTCGGGCTCCACATTGGCCTGTGGGATCTACCAAATATGATTCTTGCATTTGTTTGCTTTTTGTTTTTTTACTTTTTGTTCACCAGGCGAAATAATTTTGCTCCCATTTTGTTAATTTGCACGCTCTTCATTTTTCTCATACTACCTCCTATCACTAAAAGTAATTAATGATGCTGTAGCGGTTTCTGAATATTCCTGCGGTGCCATCGTTAATCTGAGTTTTTGGATTCAGTGCTGGAACGGAGGAGCCTGTACACCCCCCCTCCCCCAAAAAGTTTCAGATACGATATAATTAAACATATGCATCTCTCGTGGTAATTCGCTGCAGTTGATCTGAAATTGGCCCTGGATTGCAGTAATTATGCAAAGTTATTTTCCTGCAAATTCCACATGCGCGGGAATGATAATAGTTCGAACGCCGGGCCCCGATTCATCTGTCCTCGGAGAGGGGATATTGTTTTAGCGGTTATGCAGATATTTTCGAGGATGGTAGCGCGCCGATTTCCACCCACCCCCCCAACCTCGTCCCCAATCCACGTTCATTCGGTTGCAGTCAAGGCTGAGGACGTGTGATACAACTCCGATCGCACCATGACATGTCTAACTCAAGCATTTACCCTCATCTGATTGTGACCTTCCCCCATACGACCAGACATTTTGAAGGGAAAAACAATAAAAAACACAAAACTTTCTCACTTTACAAAATAGCTTCACATCCTGCAACGTCTTCACCCTCGAGGTCTGGAAATTTCCAAGCAGGCACAAAATCGTGTCCTCGCCGTCTGATGCCTCCCACATTTTTTTGTATTACACACACAGTGTAAAACCCAGCATGGATAGTGGGGGCTCACCAGACCGTCCTCGCTTTCCAAGAGTGTTTTTGTTTTGTGAAGTTAAAAAGAATAAAAATAATAAGAAAAAAAAATACTAAACCTCAAATGCTCAGTTATCTTAAGAAAAAAAATGTATCTCTTAACGTTCTCGCCGTCAAGGTCGAAAACTCAATTTGGAGGCGGAGGACGAGCCAAAAATGGTCTCGTATTCCAGGAGCTTGACTCGCATCTCACCGCGTCCAAACTCTCGAGGTCTGAAAATTAAATTGGAAAGATTTGGGGATGGGGGCGGGGGGGTGGTGGTTGGTGGGCTAAAACTCGAGGACCCGCTCAAACCGCTCTCATTTCTTTCCCCCAGCCCCCACCCCCATGTTTTCCTCGTGTCGGTATGTGTGTATACTTGCGGGTTGCGGTGCCGTGCATCATGGGAGCGGCTCCGGTGGCCCGGGCCACTGCTGGAGTCCGATCAGCCTGTCGACCTCCAGCTCTTGTCTCCGGCCGTTGTTCAGCTACACTACGATCTTTTTTTTCGTTTTTACCCCTCCTGCCTCCCGCTGACCTGATTTGTCTCTGAGGGCCCGGGGGCCCCAGGTCACCGGCGCTGGCCCCGGGGCCCAGCCGTTGCCATTCGAGCATCCTGCACGCATCCTCTGGCCAATCCACTTTATACCTGACATCGGCTCCAGCCAGACTCTCCAATTCCCTCTTCTCCTCAACCCCCAACCCCCACCCCCAATGACCCCACCCCCCCAGTCCTCCATCAAACCATTTCCTTAATAACTTCACCTTTTACAGCCTCACTAGCTGTGCATGTGTCTGCATTTGGCTGCAGCCTCCACAGATCCAACTTTTTTAATATTCTCCAAAATACACCTGGATTATTTTAAATGAAAAAACCCCAACTGAAAAAAGTGAGGATCAGCCGAAACGTCCCCCTTTTGTCGAGGCGTAAAGTTCAAAGGAAAACTCGGGCCCCGTCACTATTATGTCATCATTTTTCCACAATGTCCCCATTATTCCAAAAAACAGAAAATCCCTTACTCTGAAAAGTCCGAGACGCAAAATGGAAAGTGAGGATCAGCCAAAATTCTCCTCGCTCTCCGTAAAATATCCGTACGTTCCACAATGTCCCTGCTCCCAAGGTCAAAAAAATTCAACCAGGAAACCGCAGCTGCATTGAGGTTTGGATGCTTTAATGAAATGCCTTTTTTTTTTAAATTATCTTCCCGAGGCTCAATAAATACCTCAGCTAGATTAAGTATTTAGATGTATTTAAGCCCACAAGTCTGATATGCAGTGAGAATATATGTGAACTGACAGTAACAGGTGGGTAGAAGAAGCCGCGATCGGTCTAAAATATACGACAAACTCAATTTAAAGGGAAAAGAACAAGCGCAGGACACCGAAAGGAATAAAGGAATAAAAACGAGATGACTATAAAGTTGGAATTTGTTTTTATAATCTTTCTTTTTATCTCTCTCATCTCCTGAAATCCCTGTTTTTATGTATGATTCTATTTTTTTTTGTGCCATCTTATTCTCTATGGTTCAGTATTTTATGAGGTGCTGTGTAAATCCTGTTTTGAAAGGTGCTCCAGGAAGAAAGTTGTATAATATTACTGTTATCATTATTATTATTATCATTATTATTATTATTTACTTTAGACTATATTTTCCTGCAGGCCTCTCCAGCTTTTTAAGTACAAGGAACGGCCGCCTCTCTGCCTGCAAGTCGCTCGCGCCGTCTGCTGCATTTTTGCTGCCGTACGTCCATTGAGCGGCTGCCGTTGCTGAGGGTAATCTGGTGGAAGCACTTTTCTAAAAAATAGGGGCTGCCCCCCCCACCACCTTTTGTTTTCGGACACGGCGAAGCATCATTATCGTTGAACACGTCGCACACGGACGACATCTTTCAGTCTTTTCGTTTTTTCCTCTCTGTTGGACACATTTTTTTTCTACCTTTGTTTCCGTCCTTTTTTCATGTTGTGACTGAAAGGAAACTTTCAACATCTGTTTGTTTGTTTGTCTGTTGGTTTTTGCTTTTGTTTTCTTGGTCGAGGAGTTGAGTAGCTCCCTGTCCGTTAGCAGCACCGACTGACCAGAGCCAGATGTGTCCGCTGATTGGGGGGGGCTCTACACATGGGGGGGCTTGGGTGGCCATATTTTTATCTCTCCTTCAACACACACCGTGGATGAGTGTTGAATGTGTGTTTGTCAGGCCGTTTTTATTTGCTTTCCCCCTTTTTTTTCCTCATCCCGTCTTATTTAACGACCGTAATTGTCCCATCGTCGGTATCTTGTTGTTTAATGAACTGATCTAAATGATAATGGCG
The DNA here is from genome assembly GCA_016859345.1 of Istiophorus platypterus. Lineage (NCBI taxonomy): Eukaryota > Metazoa > Chordata > Actinopteri > Istiophoriformes > Istiophoridae > Istiophorus > Istiophorus platypterus. The sequence continues at coordinate 25,211,650 of CM029123.1, forward strand.
GCGTAATGACACCCCTCAATAAATATTTAATCTAACCACAACACGCTCCGTCACCTTGTGAGGGGCCCGGCGCGGGTAAATGAGAACTCTTTCAATTAAGGGCGGCCCGGACGACGCCGGATCCCGCGCACCCGCTGACTCTGCGGTGTGTCAATTAGCCACGACTTGCAGCATTGCGTGGCTTTGTTGACGTTTGCATAGGCTCACCGTCCGCTTGTACGCGTTGTTAGCCCTAATGGACACATAACTCATTTTGCGGCGACAGTCCCCATGTAATAATTACAGCTATTATGCTTTTGACACAGCGAAGCTGCAACTTTGAAGGTCACTGGAAATTATCTTCCTTTTCTTCGCGGTAGCTGCCTCGTAGACGCCGCTACGAGGCAGCTACCGCTCTTCTTGCCATAATGACAGATTTTACGGGGGGGGGGGGGGGCAGTATTCGCGGGCGTCTGAAGGGGTGATTGGATCCAATGCGACTCAGTACATCCAATGTGATCATGTCTGGATTCGACGGTCTTGACTCGGGGGGGGGGGGTGTCTATCAGCCCTGTGTCCCAGCTGCAAATGAAAAAGAGACATTCTTTCTTTTCCTGTGGCGGCGTCGCTGACCTTGAGTGGGAAGTCCCGGGCTGCGGTCACCGTGGCGGCCCCAGGGGCATTTCCTGGAGGCGGGGCGGGGGGGGGGACAATTTTCTATCTCACCAAAGGTAATTTGAGTGTAAGACTTGAGACAAACTTCATGACCCCCACCCCCCCTTCCCTTCAAATTTTAATAATCCATTCGTAGTTGGTGCTGTGGCAATGAAGTGATGAGGTAAATTGGGGTGTTGAGCAGATGATGCAATGCTCTGCGCCTCGAAAATCTGGATAAATATAGTTTTGGGGCGAAAGTCGTCATCCATTGATTGCTGTCTTTGTGTTACCTTAGAGTTTCAAGCTGTTGGGTTTTTTTCGGGATGAATTCTTTCTGTGTTTACGTCGTATCGCGACCATCTCGGGTCGATGTAGGACTCGGCGCCTCAAATGAAAAAAAAAAACAAAAAACAAAATAAACAAAAACCGTCCTTGATTCAATGATTCTGTAAATGGAGAGAAACACTGACTCCAGGTCAAATTCCTCGGTTTTTCGTTATCAGTCAGAGCCGTTTTACACCCGACTCATTGTGGATTTTTCCGCCTTTAGCGTCACAAATTAGCACGACCAGCGCAGCGCCTGCCCAATACATCCCCATTTTTCAGGGGCTATATGCATGGCCTGTGTTAGTCCGCATCTCGCAGCGTCGTCCAGTTGGCTCCATCTCCTGGGTCCTGACCAGTAAACCTGCCGTGAAATAGCTGTTAACCATAGTAATGCTGGGGTTAACGTATGAGCTCTGGAGTTAGCTGCTCCTCTTCGCTCTGGCAGCGTCTGGGTGGAAAAAGCACTGCCCTGCGGCTCAAGTCCACCTTCTTTGCAACCCTGCAAACCATCCAGATGTGGCGCTGGCAACCCCCCCCCCCTTCGTGCTTCCACCTTTTTCTCCACATCAGGTAACATTCAGAAAAGTGACGGTGGTCGAAGAAAACAGGAAACCCAGACGGTGACTCATCAATTAATAGATGGGTGGTGCCCATTTAAAGCCATGCATAACCTGGGTGCAGTCATATGATGTCATGGGCTGTGCCTTCTCCACCTTTCGGCTTTTAACATTGATGCAGGGCGAACAACTTTTTCTTTAATTATGCTCTTGAGGAACGTGCGAGATGCAGTTTGTGGGCCACGTCGGCACATTAGTGCGGTAAATTGCTACGGATTTGTCCCGTCCGGGATTAATTGCAATCTTTATTCTCCGCGAACTGAGACAATTTGTAATTAACATTTGACCCGTGTGCTCCTCAACCTTTTCATTGTAAGTACTAATGCATGCAGGGTTGTCCCACGTAACCTCATTAGCTCATTGCGTATGTATGTGTGTGGGTGTGAGTGTGTGAGGGGAAGGTAGGATGAAAAGGTTGGTAATCAAACTCAACAGCAAGACTCCCAACTTTACGCTCTAATGACACCGAGACGCCGCTGCAGTAAATCACGCCGACGTGTCAGTCAACAATCCGAAACATTCCGGTTCTTCTAGGATGAACCTGCGGTTCCTAGGTGAAGGAAACCATAGGTTGATAACAGCTGTCTTTATTTTCACAGCTCTGGTAGATGTTTATATCGGTTGTAAAACCGTGCGCACCGAAGTAAACGCAATTATCGTAACTATCTTGTTTGTAATTGCTTTTTGTTTTAATTTTCCAGCATCTCAGATAACCTGAGGAAGATATGATGAAATCATCTCCTCACAAAAAAAAAGGATCATGATATATGTTCAGAGGATTCAGAAGGTTGTTGATCAATACCAATGACTCAGGAAATTACTTAGCCGCTGCCGAGATTTACGGCTTTCACAAAACGCTTGCTGGCCCCCTGCTCACGCCATGTCCATGCTAATGTAAGGAGCATTTAGAAAAAAATAAAAATAAGAAAAATGTTTATCCACCGCACAGGTTCCCGTCGGCTCAGAAAGGGGGAGGGCAAACAAAAACAAAAACAAGGCGAGAATGTGCCGCTTCTCATCCCCCCTCCTCTTTGAGTCGGCGGGACGGATAAATGACACACAACAGCCGTCACGTTTTGTCCGTCATTATAATAAACGCCGCCCTCATCCTTCACTGACGCCCCGGCCGCTGCCGGCGTATAATAGTGTGATTCACTTATGGGAAACACACGCTGCCTTTTAGCCCAGGCTATTATGATGAGACACTCAATCACATCCCTGATTTTATACTGAGTGCACTGACATTATATGTCCTCTTAAGTGCTGTTGGTGCATAATTAATATATATATATATGCATGTATATATAAATACCGAGTAAGTTCTGTAAAGGCAAAAACTCAAAGGAAAACATTGATTTTTTTAATGGTAGATTGACTGTATTAATATAGAGCTTTTCCAGTCTCATCCACCACTCACAGCTTTCACACCACTGCCATGTTTGCCCTTTTGCACCAGCGTTCATACAGCGCCTCTCTTCACCTTTAATGCTTTTTCTGTACACACACACACACACACACACACACACACACACACACACACACACACACGTGTGGGGATGCTGCTCTTATCTTCATCCACCTAATAATTTACAGATGCTGACCAGAAAAAAAAAGAAAAATTTTGATCTTGGGCAAAAACTGGTGGAAAAACTCATTATCATACGATTTTGAAATTGTGAAAGCCAGTTGGTGCGTTTGCGTCGGGCGAACAGACGTCACAGATGTGATTTCTGAAGCGTGTTCACCCCTGAGCCGTCGTTTTGTGGTCCCGTGTTAATTCGTTAATTCGCTCGCAGTCTGTGCGCCCGTACGGTCGAGCCGCCGGCGGCAGGCGGCAATATACCGTGTATTCACTTGCAATGAGGGATTTTTTTTCTGATCTGATGACGGGCTGGTTATTTTACTAAATTGACACTGTCGGGATGCTGAAACCCTTTTTAATGTGTCCTTTAATCCCCATGAAGCTTTTACAAACTGAAAAAGGCCCAGGGCGATTCCTGAGCGTCGACAAACAGCGTTTCAAGTTTTTTTTTGCTTTTTGTTTGTTTTTGTTTTTGTTTTTGTTTTTTTAAAACAAGCCGAGGAGCTCAGCGTGACCGCAGGCTTCGTCATCATATATGTTTCTGATTAAGGAAAACGAGAAAAGAGGGGAGGGTTTGATCCTACGCCGAGCCGAGGGAAAAACAAAAACAAAAATGACGACACGCGACTAAAAGACAACAATTGCATCAAAAAGCGACTTTGTCTTTTCCGCGTCGCTTTTGATTTGTTCGCATCGCCTGCAATATGGCCGTTAGCTTATGAAGCACTGTGCCCCCCCCCTCGGGGCAACAGAACCGTCTTTTAACGGCGTGCTCAGCGCCTATTACTGACGGCGACAGATCTTTGGTGACACTCACCATCTGGAGAGAATAACTCAGGATGGCAAAAAGAAGTGGCACTGTATATAGTGTATTTTTTGTCGGAGCGCGTTGTAATAGCCCTTGTATGTTTCTTTTTTTTTTTTTAGCCTTGTCGTTGCAAGTTAGGCGGGTAGCAGCGGACGTGTATTTGTATTTCAAAGCTGCCGCCGCATTGTACCCTGCAGTCGACGGCAGTCAAACAGAAGTACAGCGAAACCTTCAAAGACAAAGACACATCTGTCGTTGTCAAAATGTGCCCCCCCCCACCACCACCACCACCACCACCACCCAACCCGCTTTAGGGCGAACCCCGCGAATAACAAGCAAATGGCGGCTGTCCCGTTAAAAGCGGGGACGCCGGGGGGCGGCTGATGGACTCAGGTGGGGATCCTGAGGGGACCCTGACGACGACAGAGCGGTCGGGTGCTGTGCAGAACCGTGAGGTGTCTTGCCACGATGATGTCACCTGACACCTCCCCCCCGACAGCCCCTGACAGGATATCTAAAATGCCCTTACGTGTCTCCATTTACTCACAATAACCACAGAGCGACACCCATGGCAGGAGGCCTCCCCACACCCGTGTGCGTCTGCCCAGGCCCGGTGGTCCGACCGCGGCGGCGGCGGATTGTTTCCCCGGGAATTTGGGAGCGTCACCAGCATCCCAGTCTGGTCCAAGTCAGTTTATCATGGGGTATGTGCTGTATGTCGATGCGGCGCCGCCTTCACGGCCACAGAACCGTGTGCACGGCTGCAGCGCCCCTCTCTGGGATGGCGCAGTATTCGCTGTTCACACTACGGATGATGAACGAAGAGAGGGACGACCTCAACGCAAAGGTACGCGGGAAAAAAGACACCTTTAAAAACCTTGAACACAAACAACTAAACACATAATATAAATACAACAACATAAATACAGCTGTTAATCGTTGCCAGTGCAGAAACTTATGTGAAACCAGTGAAGAGTTTAATGACTTTTCTTTAATCCTAAAAGCTTAATCCCAATCCAGTCCTTCCTGTCCTACCTGTCCTTCCTGTGCAACTGCACGACACCGAGGAGGCAGGCGTCATTTATTATTCAACATACCACAGGATGCACGGCAGAGCAACATCTGGCCACATCGGGCGAGCTTATAATTCATCTGGACGCTGATCAGGGGGGAGCGCTAGCTAGCGTCAGCAAGCTAGGGGGCTAATTTTACTGGGAGCGAGCTGCTTGACAAATTGAAAACTATGTTATACAATTAATTAACAGAGAATAAACAGGTGCTTGTTGACAATAAAAAAAGAAAAAATAAAAAGAGACGACACTCGTCCAGTGACACACACACACACACACAACCTGCTCTCATTCCGCATGCACAGCACATTCGCAAATGCACACACACACACACACACACACACACACACACACACACACACACACACTTGGACGAACACGTGCACACCATCTTTTATGGACGCTGGAAAGACAACTTGTAACACGCTAGTGTCAAATATTCTAATCGCAACCCACTAGATGATAAAACAAACAAAAAAGAAGAGCCAGTGATACGATGGGCCCCACGCTGCGTCTCCGGCGGCGTCCTCACAATCCGCCAAGCGGTGGGTCAGCGCACCAAGTTTTTTGTTTGTTTGTTTTTTTCTTTTTTTTTTCAGAGCCCGGGCATCTGACGAAAACAGCCAGCGAGACGCCAGCCCTCGTAGCTCCGTAATTAGAGCCGGGATCCGCCGTTTGCTCCAGATTCTTTTTCTCCGTACATGGTAAAGGAGGGAAGATCCTTTTATTTTTGGATTGTTCTTCTGTCCCATTCTCTCCCTGCCCCCCCCACCACCACCACCACCTCCACCCTCCTCCATTCATCTGTTTCTTATTGTCACGGTGGAGGAGCAAACAGAACACATGGTACAGCTGAGAAAAAAAAAAAACAGAAACCCAAACAAATAAGCAGAGGAGCCGAACCCCGGCGCTCTTGGCTCTTGGCTCGCAGGCGGACCTCCATCCATCTGAAGCAGACCCTGCGACGGGCCGCCCTTGAGCGGAGCACAAGGTCCAATCAGCCCCGCCTACCGCCGTGTGTGTATTTTCCTTTGATATGGGGTGTAATTAATGGGTGGCTGCATCGCATCCCTTCCTGGGGCTTCAGATGAAAGCCCCCTGGCGTGAGGTCTAAGTTCTGAAAGGGTTTTTTTTTTTTTGCGTGCAAAGTTAAAAAGATTTCCCACATCACGGCTGCTAAGGGGGGGGGTGCCCCCCCCACACCAGCGCCTCATTGCTTCCTGCAGCAGCTCCGATGGGCTCGGGAAGAGCGAGTCGAGCGAGTCGCTTGAAGGGGCCAGAGGAGCCGAGTGGCAGGTTCTTCAGCGAGCTCCTGATTATGCTACGAGGACTTCACCAATTTTCCACCCGTGGTGGGGAAAGAAAAAGAACCTTTCAATCTTCATTTTACAATCAGGAAAAAGGCTGTGTAAAAATCTGTGTATGTTTTAGGGGCTCAGGCGTCTGATTGAAGGTTCCAACATGCAGCTTAACAGCCGCGAGACCGGAGAGAGGAAAAAGATCCCACCCAGAATGAGAGACTTCTGAAAGTGAGTTAACTTGCTCCCATGCGACCCCCCCACCCCCCCCACGCTGCATCTCCAGCTACACCATCGACGGTCCTACCGGCGCTTTCCCTAGCTACATTAACCAGAAAATCACCCGAGGGCTATTAGTGTCTCCTCGTGGCGGCGCTTCGTCAGGAGGCTCGGTGGCGCCGAATGAGACCCTGCGCTCGGCCCGGGCAGCCGTCCCCTCTTTAACAAGGCCCTGGCTCCTCGCGCTTCTCGCTGTCGTACATACTTTTTCCCTCACGCATTCAATTATTCATGTTAGATATTTTACCAAGCGGCGCTGAGGCTGTAACCGGAGGAGCCGCCCTCATGAATCGGCCACACAGACAAGGCCTCCCTCCTGTAAGGGTGGCCTGACAGCGCATCCTGTTGGAGCTGGCGGAGGTCACACCGTGGCGGGGAAGGAGGCGTGAACCAGAAATCCGGAGCTGACCCGAGTCAGATGGCCGCTCCCCAAGTGGGAGGATGGCTGGTTTTATGCTCTGTCGGGCAACGCGACGCCTACAGCGAAAGGGAAACCAACAAAAGCTACATCTGGACCCCCCCCCCCCCCCCAGGTCAAAAAATGCTCGATTCTCCGGTTTAAAGCGTGACGCCGCAGGGCCGCGGCGGCATTGCAGCGCACGCCACTTGGCATTCTGCTCCCCACATCCCCCAGAAATACCCAACCCCTCGCTGGAAAAATTATAATCCTCGTTTACTTCGTGATCCTGATATGAACTGAATCATAATTTTTTAGATGACTTTATTGCAGTGTTCCCTTCATCACCTTCCAGACAATTATTTGCCTCGGAGTCCATTTGGTACCGACTGTTTATATAACTGGAGTCTTGTCATGCACGTAACCTGAGGACAGACTTGTCTGTGAAGCAGGAAGCGTCCTGTGTTCAGCAGGTAAACCTTTGGAATATAAATATTTTCTGGATTTTCCAAGGATGGAGGAGAAGAAATCTAACTAGAGCCATGTTTTTTAATTTTTTTAATCTTTGTTAAATGTATGGAGCAAAGCATATTTGCCTGTTCTTGGTCTCAACGGAACTGCTGACAATTACTTTGAAATCCAAGCTCTGACCAGATGCTCAGAAAATACAGCGTCTTCAGTGGGCAATCGCACTCGCTCGACACACACACACACACACACCAAGACACATGTGCACACAAAGACGCATGCACACACTCACAAAGACACACACTCACACAAAGACACACACACGCACACACTCACCTTGCTGATCATGTAGCATTGGGTGTCATTACTCTCAGCATCTCAAGTTGCCCCCGGGTCAGCGGCAACAATCTGTTTATGTCTCTGGACTCTAGACTCCCTGTGTGTGTGTGTCTTTGTGTGTGTGTGTGTGTGTGTGTGTGTGTGCCTCGAGAAAAGACCGAGTGAGTGATGGAGGGAGGCTGAGAGACGCCGAGTAATGGAGGAGAGAGACAGAGAGAGAGAGAGAATAATGAAAACTGTCAGTCTGATGAGGGGCACCAGGCGACCCCCGCCCCCCCTCCCACCCCGGCACCGTGTCCCCGTTTCGAACGCTCCGACTCCGGCATCCTGGAGCTCGGCTCCCGGGGTCACGAACGCTCCGCCGCTCGAAACATTTTCCCCGACTCTCCTGACCCCCCCCTGTCAATCCGTCCTCTCCGACCAAACATGTCTCTTTGAATATGTCATTGCCTTCTACTCTGCTCCGCTGGGTTTTCTTTTTTGTGGTTTGTTTTTTGCATTTTCAGCCGATTGTATCAAAGTGCTGATAAACTCCCTAAGTGCCGTCTGGTCGGCAGAAGGGTCCACGCTCTACTACAGCAACAGAGATGCAGCCGCCATTGTTCACATTCCTATTCATTTAGCAGCTACTGTGGGACCCGGCAGGTTTGACGCAGCTGATTCGATTTCGTTCTGCACCTCATTTTTGCTCCTGTAGCTGTCGCCGGCGAATGTGTGTGTCTAATATGCATCAACAATTTAAAGCCAAGTTCACAAAACACTTGAAAGGTGTGAAATTCCAGATGACGGCCCATAATAAGTTGAGATCTCCCCTCGGCTCCTCTGTTATCTCAGTATTTTTTTTAGGTTTTTTTTTACACACCTGCAAAAATGACGGCGTCACGTCAAGAACCTGTAATTTGGCAATGCAGTGCATCAAACAAAAAAAAGAAAAAGAGAGAAAAGGAAAAATATTCAAACCCTGCAGTGGAGACCGGGTGCTATGCATCTCGCCTGTGCTTTCCCCATTTGGCCTAAAGGTGGCAGCGTTGATCCACGGCTGCTCGCTGCTCGCCGCTCGCCGCTCGCCGCTCACCGCTCCAGTCCCTCACCCCCATCCCCTGGGCTCGCACAGTGCGGTGGCTCCGTAAATGAGAGATCACCGGCTGGCACGAGGTGGAGTGGTAATTCACTCGCGGAGCTGGGATGAAAGCAATCGTACCTTTAATATATATATATCTATATAAATATATATATATATATATATATATATATATATATATATATATATATATATATATATATCACTACTTACAGATAATATCTTTTTTGAATTAAAAGAAAATAAAAACACCTGATTAACCTATATTCAAAACAAAGGGAATGTTTTTCCCACTTTTTGGTGCTCTGGGTCAGCACCACTACACCGCCGGACGCGAGGCGTCGTTTGGCCCTTGCAGGTAATCGTGCATTTTTTTCCCCCTTTTCTCTTTTCTTTTCTTTTCTCCTTTCTTTTTTTTTTCTTTGTGCAGGGATACGATGCTCAGGGCGGCGGAAGTGTCTCTTCGAAGCAGCTTTAGCCATCGCACAGCAGAGGGCAAACCAGAGCCTGGAATGAAGCTTCTGCTCACGGAGGGAAAAAGGAGAAAAGGAAAAAAATCTCTTTCTCTGTGATATGGCGTATTATGTACACTGGCATGTGAATGAATACATGTTTATTTGTGGAGTGATGGTTGGGGGGGGGTGACGTGCTCTCAGAGATGTCGCACTAAACCCGGTCCAATCTGCCCACCCCCCAAGTCTTTTTAACGAGCCATTGAATATCTCACACCTCGCCTAATTCATGAACTTGCGGCTCATTTGGGGGTTGGGGTTTGAGAGCGAGGCGGACGGAGAGTTGAGGGGATATTTTTCTTAAAAAAAAGGCCAATATTAATTAAAAAGATATCATCTCCCCTACGAGCCTCGATGGAAATGCTGAAGCTGATTCAAACATCTTCCGAGTGTTGACCTGAAAAAAAAAAAAATTGCCCCCTAATTACAAACCGTGATGAAATTTCGCAACCAAAATATGAGACCTGGCTCAGGAAGACTTCGCTCCTCTTGAAAGATTTGGGAAATAAGATAATCACATAAAACAAAAAAGGAAAAAAAAACAATGTAACGCCAAAGACGTATTCGGCTCCATCCGCTGACCCAGTTGGTGACTCTCCTGCAAATTTGTAGCAAATGATCGTATGACTTTTTGACTTCGTCAGAGTAAAAAAATGAGCAAGCTACTTTTATTCTTGACTCCATGGGATGCATGAGCGCAAAGAGGCCGCATGAGGGTAACGAGGGCGCCAAAAAAAGAAGCCGTGCCGCGCCCGTCCGCCGCGCGGCAACGTTCGGGTAGCTGGGAGACAACACGAGCCTCCTCCGGCCGTCCCCTTCGGTGGACTGTTCGAAAAGTCGACAGATTTCAAAGGGCCCGTGCGGAGGGCACCATAATAAGTCCAGAGTTGGAGACAAGTGCTGTAGAACAACGCCTTTCCTCCATCTTTTCTTCCCTACCGTGTCACAGTGCCCTCCTTAATCACCCTTCAACCCAGGCAGGAACCTGTCATTCCCCGCTGTGCACCTCTCTCCGGGGCTGCCAGCTCGCCTGACCCCCCAACCCCTTTCCCCATTCGCTCTTTGATGTATAATCTCCCAGAAAAAAAAAATGGCGTGCTGCGAGTGCGGCAGGGCGGCGTGACGGAGCCTTCCGCTCCTCCTTCACTGTCTTTCCCCCCCGTGATTAATTCGCGAGTCGGAAAAACAGTAACTTCCTCTGACACTAATTTCCTACATAACATGACATCTCTTCAGCTGGCGGGACGGGGGGGGGGGGGGCAGGGAGGATGAGGGGGTCTTCGTCCAAGGATGCCTCAATGCTGAATTCTTTCCTGTAATAAATCATTAGCCATTAGGGACCTATGTACCCTAAATGACTCAAACAAATGAACTTGTCGGCTTTAATAAGACCTTCCATTACCTGAACATATCCTGTTCAATGACAAAGGAATAAAAAAAAAAGATCTGGTAAAGGAGCATTGCGTCCAGAGAACAGAGTTAAGAAAAATTAAAGCAAAATTAATCAAGTTTTAAAGTGTAGGTGTATTATGATTTTTCCTGTAATTACGGCACAGCTGTTCTGCATTATTTTCAGTGGATAAACCGCTTTCAGACGTGTTTTTGTACGAGTGGACCCGTTTGACAACATCACAGGCGATAGACGCAGCCCATGGATGCCCATCGTGGGCCGGGAGCCCCTGGGCCCTGCCGGCCGGGAGTGGGTGGGGCCCCCTCGGCATCTCGGCGGGATCATTCTGACCCTCAAATTTTCCCAAACCAGAGACCCCTCAGGGTCCGTTTGCCACCACGGTCGTACCTGTTTTGCTCAGTTTATCGGATGTCGATTGACTTGGCTCCATGGCTCCGGTTTGTGTGCAGAATATCGCCCACTGTCGTTTTACCCCTCGTCAGCGGGTTGACAATCGATGCGTTTTCCCTTTGAACCCCATCGGCGCGTGTTCCCTTTCTTCGTGAGCAGTGACCCATCGAACCTGGAAGTCATGGCCACCCGGTGTTGGACTGACTGGATCTACCGCGCGTTCTTCGGAGTAGTGAACAGGAGTAATTCACTCCGCACGACTGCTGGGCTGAGTTTTTGTTTCAGGACCAAAATTGCCAGAAAACTTTTGGGGGTTATTAGCGAGCGGAAGGTCCAATGAAACTCAACTGTGGAGCTAAAATAAATATTCAAGAGCATTTAATGTCACAATAAAGGGGGTTTCCAAAGTGACCGACACCCTTTTACTAAGCAGCAGATTTATAAGAGGAATAGTTAAAAGTGAGCTAACAGGGAGAGGATTGACGCTCACTGTGGCTACAAATAAGGAAAAAAAGGAAATGTTCCAAACAAGATGATTAACAACTCGGCAGCTAATTACACCTTAATATGCCCTGAAAAATTGAGTGTTTTCCACTGCTAATTGGCCCAATGAGTAATACTTGTGGGGGGGGGCTTGGCTCCCTGTGACGTGTCTGGCGCAGCCAGGCATACCAAAGCGGCGACGCTCTCCGGCCGGCGTTGGCTGGACGGCCACCGTGCTCCGGGACACACGCCCCCCCCTTGGCGTCCCAAAGGGGAACCGAGAGGGCGCCCGTGAACTCTGAGCCGACCCGGAGTTAAGATGGTTCCCGGTAGGTGTCCTGATATGAGATATACATGGTAATGGTCATGATCCCCCAGCAAGCAACAAGGAACTAATACTGAGCAGGCGTGAAACTAATAGAACAGATGATTTTAAATGTATTCAGGATAGAGAACCATGTTTAGCTCTGTAGCTGCCACTGACATGGTTACGAACTAAATACTACATCTGCTTTAATAAATATTGACTTTTCGAGAGGTGTGTTAAAGTAGTTTGCTTTTCTGTACATCAAGTTTAGAGTATTTAGTTTAACTAGTGTCTAACTGAACCTGAACCGCCTTTCGAAAAACAATCCCCATCTCCCTTTTTATTTGAGGTACTCTGAACGTTAATAATTGTATGCAAATAGGCACGGCGATGCCCCGGCAACAAGCCACTCATCTGAACAGCATAGTCTGAACAGTGTCTGCCGCAAACCAACCATGTCTCCCCAAAATTACCTTTATATGCAGCTAATTTGTGTTGGCAAATACGTTTGTGAGTTTTTTTGTTTTGTTTTGTTTTTGAACAGAAATGTAATTGTTACGGGATTACATTAGGGCATACTGTTGATTTTATGCAGTTGATTCGGGACAATATTTTTCTTTTTCTGAGAAAATATCGAAATTTGCAGGACAATATCTGTCCGCAGTGACCTCAGCTTTATTAATCTTTGCTCATAGTTATTTTCAATCACTCGCTGTGCTTGGTTAAGGTTTGGGAAAGATCGTGGGCCGGTTTGATGCAGGAAAATTGCATGGTGACTCGAGACGTGTGTTATTCTGTTTAACCAAAACCATAGGGAACCATCTTTCCATAAAAGTGTATTTCTTCATTTTTTTTCTCAAGACTTAAGCGAAGACTGGAACGTCGATTCCAAACCTGGTCTCGGATGTGAGATTTGTTCGCCAATCATCTGGCCAGACCACCTCCTGGCAACTCTACTGTCATTAATGAATGTAGTGCTTCATTCATTCATTCATTCATTCATTCACTCACTCAAAGAAAGTGGAAAAAAGTTAGATAGTTTATGAATGTGACCTCCAGGTGACAGGGTCCCACAAACTCTGCAGCTAAAAGTATTCAACCCGAAAAGAGGATACGTGCCAAAAAAAAAAATGTCACCTTCTTTTAAAAATACTGCACGCACTGTTGACCCTGCTGTGAATGGCTCTATTCAAAGCCATTCAATCATAAAACAGTCTCAAATAGTGCAGGATAAGCAGAAAAAATTGGAATATAGAGGAAAAAAGTTCCACTAGGTAACACTATCAGTGTTAACAGCAAACACATAACAATATATAGGAAGGGTGGGGGTTGCCAAAATTACGAGCGCCTGGCGGTGCACCGCACTGTAAGTAGCCTCCTCATAGCCAAACCGGCTTCCTCGGTGCTGTGTCAGTGCCGGACAATGGTCTGGCTGCACCCGTCATCTTTCTTCCACAGGGGAGGGAAAACAAAAACAAAAAAACCTTCACTGGCTCGTCCGTCATTGGTTTAGAGAAATACAATCGACTCGGACAGCGCTGAGCCAGTGCAAGGGTGCCAGTGCAAAACGGTTGTAAGGGGTGGGTTGGTGTGGGGTGTGGGGTGGGGGGGGGGGGGCTTGGTGAAGCACCTGCCCTGCAAAAAAAAAACAACAATAAAAAATCATAATATGTCGACCGTGTGATTTCATGATCCAGATCTTCGCCGAAACTTTCCATTTTCAGTATGGAGGCTGCTGGCTCGGAGGTGGTGGTTGTTGTTGTTGTTGTTGATGTTGTTGTTGTTTCCCACAGTGAATTCGATTTTTTGAAAATGGTGAAGGGCCATGGGTGGAGGCAGAGGAGATTGCCTACATCAGCCTATATCCGGCAGGTGGGACTATACTATAAGTGATGAGGTCGACCAAACTGCCAGCAAGGGGGCCGATAATTTTAGAAAAGCATGCAAGTCGGGTGCCAAGCGGTGGGGGGGGTCCGTTCTAGGCTTCTGGTGCAGCCACGGCCACGGCCACCGCCGCCAGGCGCTCAAAGACCAGGGCTCCCAATGTGGACACAAGAGCGGTTGGTGCCCAGGGGGGTCGAGGAGGGGTCGATTCTCAGCAGGCGCCACAAACGACTCTGCACTCTTGCAGTGAACATGGATAATATTACATATTCATCAACCGAAATGGAAATAAATCTTTGTTTTAAGCGTTGAACATACATTTCTAAGGGAGCAAATATTAGCTTTAAAGAGAGGGAGGGGAAAAAGGAGGAAGCCTTTTAATTATTCATAATGTGACCCTATTGTAGTATTAAAGGAGATTTAAGAAAACAGAACAGGTCCCGTTTCCCTTTGGAGCCATTTTTAATTAAGTAATGGCCGTGACTTAATGGCACAGCAGCATTCTCCCTCCTCTAGCTTAGGGCCGGCGCTTTGCTCACTGGCCCCTTAACAGTACGGCTTTTTGTTTATCCTTTTACTTGTTTAATTGAGCATGCGAGTGCCATGTGAAGGAACAATGGCAAACGGCGAAAGAGCAGAGGGCAGGTAAAAGAAAAAAAAGATCAGATCAGTAGATAAAAGTTACTGACATCATCTCTGCTTTTTTCCCAATTTCCTCCAATTAAGCTCTGAGGCAAGTGCTGTGCCTGTGATGCCCTGGCAGCCGAACAGTCACTGGCAAAAAGCACCGAGATCCGACCTCACCTACTTTAATCCCTGACTTACATTCAACTTAGATTTCTGCTTTACAAAATGTATGGGTGACTGTGGGGGAAGGGGCGGCGGCAGGCCACATATATATATATATATATATATATATATATATATATATATATTTACAAACTTGAAATGAACCATGACCAGCAACCAGTCATCAAAACACTTCAGTTACCAGAAGGTCTGGGATTCTGCCCGTCCTGTTTTTACGGATAGCAGCATAGCAGCATGAGAAGCCTATGATAATTGCTAATCAGGTAATCAATAAATCTCCCTGTTATTCCGGCATGTAGCACCGGGCTCTTTGGCTTCCTTTTGAAAGTGGCATTAAGAAGGGATTATTAAACGTCTGAATATCACTGCCAATAGCTGGCACGAGTCGGGAACGTGGAATCCATCGAGCCGGTCCTCGGCAACTCCTCCGGACACGGAGCCTTCTGATGAAGCCAGGGGGCCCGGTGCTGATCAGATGTCATTAAACTGATAATTGTGATTGCAAGAATCCTCCCTGGGCTGCAATTATCGTGCGGCAGAGACATCAGATAATCTCTATGGTCTGTTTTTACAGGTAAATCCAATCCATACAAGTTCAGTTGTTCTTCAGGAATTATTGAAAAAGAAAGACTCCCTGCTCAATGTCTATTGGTGTAAACAAAGAGATCTGCATTAACACAGTGATGTGGAGACTTTGAGGTTAAATTCAAAGGGTTTTTTATACATGGTCCCTCATTTTCATAGGCTCAAAAGTAAATGGACAATGGACTGACAATCAGTTTCATGGCCTGTTACCCCATTATTTCATGACTGATTAGGCAGATGAAAGGTCTGATGTGGACTCCGAGTGTTCACTCTGCATTCGGTAGCGTCTCGGGGGGAACTCTCGATACTCGAGACTGAGGTGGACGACCCCAGATTGAGTTCTCACCCAGGTGAAGCAGAAACCCCTTCACAGCAACCTATCCAAGTAGAGATCACCCTCCGGGAGGTGGGTGTATCGTCATCAGGGTCTAAAGATGATCAAGAGACGCCTTCATGAATGTAAAGACGGGTGGTTGAACATGACGGTGCAAACTGCCGGTCACACTCAAGAACAGAAAAGCCAGATTAGAATTTGCCAGAAAAAAAAAAAAAAAAAAAAAAAGCCGGAACAGTTCTGGAACGAGGTTCTTTGGACAGATGAGACCAAGGTGAACTTGTGTCAGATCGATGGGAACAGAATGGAGAAGGGAAGGAATGGTTCATGATCCAAAGCCACCACATCATCCGTCATCGGTGGTGGAGGCAGTGTTATGGCATGAGCGTGTCTGGCTGCCAATGGAACTGGGTCACTGCTGTTTATTAATGATGTGACTGCTGGTAGTTCTGAAGTGCTCTGCTATCCGCTCGCATTCGGAATAACGCTGCACAACTGACAGGACAGAGAAACACAGCGCAGTTGGATAAGGAGCCAAAAAAAACAAACTGCAAGAGCGCAACAACATCCTCTAAAAGTAAATACTCCTCTGCGGCTGAGTCAGTCGCACCAATGTTGACCCTACTCAGCAGACTTTTCATGCACTGAAGAACAACACTGAGGCCAGCGAGACCCAAAGATGAGTGTTACCGAAGGTCACTGCAGTAATGGCCTGGCAGAAGAAGGGAGGAAAACTCAGGATTTGGTGACGTCCTTGGCTTCCAGACCTCAGCCAGTCATCGACTGCAAAGGATTCTCATCCAAGTATTAAGACAATCCTTACTATGTTGGTTCGTCCAATTGCTGTCGAGCCTCTTAAAAGGGGGCACTGTGCAGAAAAATGGCTCCCAAACAGTTAACATGACAGTTTTTGTCAAATCCAATTGAAGTAAAGACAGAAGTCCGTACTCGAGTCGCACCCAGATGGCTTTGTGTGTCTAAGTCCAAATACTTAAGTACCTAACTGCACCACGGGCCCCTGGAGTTTGGTGATGTGGGGGGGGGGCTGTCTCTAAAACATTAGAAAAACCTTGCAGAATCCGCCCAACTGCTCCTCACACCAAACTGTAATGAGTGCGACTCCACGGATGGTCGCCTCTCTGAGGAACAGTTTCCAGTCGGGGCAAAAAGACGGTTAAACAGCAACTCTGCAAATATTCAGATACATCTCAGTGCTGCATGCAGCTGATTGAAAATCATGGATACAACGCAGAAAGCAGGATAGGAATAGGGAATACCACAACGTTCCGGTTTGTGTCCGTCACAGGGAGGTTGTCGGCTCCCCTCATCCCTTCCTGTTTCTCCGCTGGAGAAGATTCTCCTGTGGACTTTTGAGACTTTGTCACTTTCTTTTTTTTTCCAAATCAATACACCAGCATTAAGAACGCCGCCCAGATTTGTTTTATGTATTTTTTTATTTGCACTAAAGCAAATGGATGGGAAGGCACTTGCTATTTACACAGACGACATGGTAGCGTTCCAAAAAGCAGTTGTTGTGTTTTCATTATGAGGATACTACTGGCTGGCTGTGATCTCCCTGTTGCCATCGATTGTAAATGTTATGAGCTAGCACATCTTTGCTCTTGGTATATTTAGATAGCATCTACCATCTCTCCAGATATCGTCCCCTTCCAGCATTATCCCCAACAACTCTTCTGCTGTTTGCATCCTCTGGTTCTCTGGTGCAGCTGAGTGCGTAAGTAACTGGACATCCACACTTTCTTTCTTTTACGTTTTTTTTTAGAGCAAATGCTTAATCAATATGCGATTATTCTCTAGAAAACAAAACAAAAACAGGAGAACATTAGGTTCAGTGTCCAAAGATCCAAAGACTCCACTGTGATGATAAACCGTTGATTGTCAGTGCTGTGTGAAAGATTGTGCTAATGATCACACAGCTGACGTTTGTAAGAAAATACCAAAAAAAAGTATTAAAATGCACTGGACTTTGTTTTGGCTTTTGTTTTTTGTTTTTGTTTTATAACGTTTCAATCATTTATAATTAATTTAATTCGATCGAAAACACTCCACTCTCTGTTTTCGGCTGATGATACAAACTCCCAGCTTATGAAAGATTTAGTTGACTTTCCCTTAAATGTTTTTTGGGGGTTTTTTCTTTGAAGAAAAAAGGAAAAGAAAAAAAGGAAGAAGAGCTTGGTCAGTCAGGGTTGGGAGCGAGGGAGGAAGGGGTGGGAGCGAGGGAGGAAGGGGTGGGAACGAGGAAGGAAGCTGGGCGATGTAATGTATAGTGGGGCAACAAAGGCAACAAAGGCAACAAAGCCCCAAGTACGATTGTGTCCTCGACCCGCGACCTCTCCACAACCTTAAAACCTAGTCATTATCATTGTAACCATGACAACGGAGGTCTTCTAGCCTTTTGGAGGTACTTATTTGGATGCACGCGATGCTTTTTGCCCAAAAGGCTAGAAGACCTCCTAATTGAATGCCTTTTGTGTCTTAATTTAACTAAAGAAAGAAAAGCATCCACTGTCCCAAGAAAGCGACATGTTCATGTGCTGTAAATTTTAGCCTCTACTTCCTGTTTCATTTTATACTAGGTGTTTTTTTGTGGGTTTATCTATTGTTTGTTTTGTTTTAGTCTCGAGATTTTAGTCGAGTTATCATGGTCGAGGACGGCAGCCGTGGCTGAATAGAGCAAAAATGAAAAAAAAAAGAAAAGAAGGACGACGAGTCGAGAGGAATCTTGGCTTTTCCGTCCAAAACCCGACCTCGTCTCCTAGAATTTACATTCACACACTACTTGACCGATTTCCCAGTGATGTCGTGTTGGCAGCACAGCCGTGAGACTGGATTATGTTCAGAGGGATTTAATTTTTTAAATGAATGAAGCAGCTGGATTTATTATTAATGGTGGGGGGGGGGGTGTCGCTCGGAGGAGGCTGGGACGGATGGTGGTGATGGTGCCCAAACTCTCACTCAAGGGTCAGTATGAATGGACACCATACTTCAAAAAAAAAAGGAATTTGTCTACTTGCAACTTGCCAAATAAGCAAATGAGCAGCACATCTTAAATTATGTTAATCTAAAATGTAAAATGGTTGAAATTGCGTTTCTCTTAAAATGTATATTATTACATCAGTTGTGAATGTGACTTCTTCTGGACAGGATCGCTAGGTTTCCATAAACATGTTAAACGCTGCATGATGAGAAGTTGTAATTTGGGTTTAAGCGGCTTTGGAGTTTTCTCTTTTTCCTCTTCCCCCATTTCGTTATCAGCTAAATTAAGGGTCCTGATTTCGATCATGTAAATGCCGAGATTGACCCAATATGGAGCATTTAATCCATGGTCCAAGGGCATCGAGAGCAACAGCAGTTCGGTTGGGGGGGGGGGGTCAGGCCACTTGAGCCCACCGTCCAAGCCAATGCAAGTTACATCTGGGTTTTTTTTCCAGAAAACTGGTACGAAGGATGAAAGCCGTCTCCCCTCGCTGCTGATGGGAGAATACGAAGGACCGGATGGTCGGTGGCTCCGGTCATCTCTCGTCCCATTTGGCCGCATGGGGAGAGAACACAGTTGGATGATGCAATCAAGAGGGCCTTCCGAAAAAACGACGACGACCGAAAAGCAGAATAGGGGATAGAATATAGGAATAGGAATGTCCGTTTGTGTCCGGTTCACAGGGAGGGCTCCTCATCCCTCATCCCTTCCTGTTGGAGATTCTCCTAGATTCTTTTGAGACTTTTTGTTTTTTTTTTTTTTTTTTTTTTTTTTTTCAATACACCAGCATTACCGCCAGAGATTTTTTTGTTTTTTTTTTTTTTTTTTTTTTTTAAAAAGATGAAAAAAAAGGAGGCACTTTTACAGCACACAGGCGACATGGTAAAAAGCAAAAGTTGTGTTGTTGTTTTTGTTTTATGAGATACTACTGGCTGGCTGTGATCTCCCTGTTGCCATCGATTGTAAATGTTATAGGCTAGCATCTTTCTTCTTGGTATTATATTTAGATAGCCATCTCTCCAGATATCGTCCCCTTCCAGCATTATCCCCAACACAACAACTCTTCTGCTGTTTGCATCCTCTGGTCTCGGAGGAGCAGCTGATACATGCCGATACGCTCCGGGGGTTGGGAGCTGCTGTCAATCCAATGGCGCCAAAACCATCGGTGGCACATCACCGGGAAACGCGACGCAGTACATGAAAATTAAAATAGTGACAGTGTGATCTGCGCGGATGTCACCGCAGTAAAGAAAAAGAAAAATACCATTGATCGCTTGTAAGGGAGAAGTCCGCTGCCGCTGAAAGAGTCGGAAACTGCTGAAGCATTGTGTTTTTCCCCCAACAATTATTGACACCCTGGTGTGACTTTTGCTCTTTTATTCGGTCCCCTGTTGCGAGTTCGGCCAGGCCCCTTTCCTGGCGTGCTCCGATGAGGAGTGAGGCCGCATCACAACGTGCTTACGGCCTACTTTTATGTACTTTTATGTACTTTTATGTACTATAGGGACACGTTCCCGCAGAGGCTAAGACTGTCGTCCTGTGGCAGAAAGGGCCCTGGCTTCAAACCTCGGCGTACTCCAGCTTCCTCTAGAGTGGTGTGTGTGTGTGTATGTGTGTGTGTGTGTGTGTGTGTGTGTGTGTGTGTGTGTGTGTGTGTGTGTGTGCGCGTGCGTGTGTGTGTATGTGTGTGCGTGAGCTCGGTACAAGACATGAAAAAAACCAAAAAAAACAAAAAGAAGAGCAGCTCCTGTTGACGTTCGTTCATTTTACTAATATCATTTGAGGCCACATCAGCCGCTATCACAACAAAGCCCTGAGCCCTGACGTTTTTCTGGCAAGAGAAGCCATTATCAGCTCCAATGAAGGCTTCACATGTCAAAACGCATCAGTGTTAGCGCGTGGCCAACTGTAACCAATCAATGGGTTTTTTCTTTTTCTCTCTCTCCCCCTTGGATGTATTGCCTCGCTCTCTCCCCTGAAGGGTCCAAAATTAGATTTGTGTTTCCAACTTGCCTGTTTGCTTTGCCAAAATGTCAGTGGATCCCTCAAACTGCTCTCCGGTAAATGGAAGTCGGTACCGTGGCGGCGTTGGGGAAAAACGTTGGGCGGTCACAAGCACGTTTACAGTACTTACTCTGTGCTCGGGAAACTTCTTCCTCTCTTTTCCTTTTTTTTTACCCACTGCCGAACAACGAGCCTCCTAAAGCGTGAAGAATCTCTGTAATATCAACTGCTGTGACCAGGAAGTGAGTGAGAAATCTGTCAGGGGGTGTGGGTGGCGGCTGAGGGTGGTGGTGGGGGGCACGCTCAAATCACCTCTTGCTGGGGATTGTTTGGTTTGACGTGATATATACACCGCTGAAGGGAGCAAGTGGGAGGTGGAGGAAAAAGTAAGAGATTACTAACAGATACAGGCAGAGAGAGAGAGAGAGAGAGATGGAGGGAAGATAAAGTTGCCACGGATGGAGTCAGAGGCAGCGTCTGATTGGCTGCGTTTGTTTTATCCCCCATCTCTGCTGAGACAAGACCACTTAAGATGCAGATGTGAAAGATCAGGGATCCAATGTTGCCACTTTAGATCCTGGACAGTGTAGAAAGGCAGTGGTGCCATTTTACTGGGTTGCATGATATTCAAAGAAGTTTAAATATTACAAAATATTCGGTATTAGAACCATCGTCCATGATGATGGACCCAGGACCAACCCTGACCACGGAACCAAGGTTAACACACAAAACTAGTCCAAAGACTATGAGGCATCTTTTATTCACGGCTTATTGGGGCTTCACAGGGGAAATCTGATGTCAGTGAGCAGAGGCCTGACAAACAATCTGGTTAGAAAATAAAAAAATGAAATTTAAAACATCACTTTTTTTGGAGGGGGGGCTGAATGAGAAGATATCAAGCTTGGATGCATAGTGATGACTGAAATTTGCTCCTAATGCCGACGGTTATGAGGCGGCGTGATCCGACTGATATGTGGCAGGTAAACAAAGGACCGGAGGGCGGGGCCTTGAATGACACACACACACACACATACACAAACACGCTGCCCTTCCTTCTCTCTCCCACTACGACACTAACACATCTGAGCAGGGACCGGCGGACGGATGGGCCACCACCGGGGGGGGAGAGCCTGGCGACCCTGGGAGTAGGGGCCGAGCGCCCGGTCTCAGTCCGCCCTCCGTCTGTTTCAGGCCTATTACACCTCACAGGTTCCCTCCTCCCGGGGAAACAGCGTCGCCAGCATTTTTTAGCAGCAGCAGCAGCAGCCCCCCCACGCCTCAGTAAAAGGAGGAAAAGAACCTAGACCATCCACTTTAGTGTGATTTATCCCCCCCGAAGCCACACACACACACGGAGACACACACTCGTGTTTTGCTCCTTTGTTACATTCAGCTTCGTCTTTCCCTCACGCCTTTGCCCCAGCTTCACTTCTTTGTGGGCTGGTAATCTTTATCCATTCAGAGTCACGATGAGCAGCTCGCGGGTTTCGTTATCAGACTTGAATCTGGTGGCGTCGGCGGCGCGTGGGGGGGGTGTCGCTCGCTGTTGTTGATGCACTGTACAGATTATTGCGTCGCGCCTGTGCGATCGCTCGCATGTGTCAGAGGCAGAGATTGAAAGTGAGAGGCTTTATTTTTCTAGATCCTGTACGCTGGCGGCCGCCACTCTCCAAACACTGGGGGCACAGCAGGACAATTGTGTCTCTGTCAAAGGGACAAACACAGAATATACATCTTGAATTTCCGATTACCGTTCCCCCGCGGCAAGGGGAAAAAAAATTAATAGATCTGCATAAACTCCCCCTGAATACCAATTTGAGACAGTTTCACGGCGGCCCGGCTTCATGGCTGGAACCAACCCCCGGCTAAAATCCAGCGCGGTCGAGGCGAGTTATGGCGGATGTTTGAATTATTGCAGGTGCCGCGGCTGTCGTCAGGTCGACCCCGACACCCCCGGGCTCCACCGCGAGGAGACGCCGAACGAGCGTCCGCTCACCTATCAGCCCCAGGGGCTGGGGGCACTACTCGCGTTCATAAATACGTGATGGTGCCGCGGCAGCGATCCAGACGCCCCCCCCCCACCCCTCCCCCCACCCCCGGCGAGCTTCCCCCCATGTGTTTATGCAGTCTCCATTATTCTCCAATGTTTCACGGGTCGTCGACGGCCGTCACACTCCCGTAACCGAGGTTTAGATTTGCCTCCCGGATTGTGACTAGAGCCACAATGAGGAAATGCATGCGTCACATGCTAATGCACTTCTCACTCTGTTGTAACTAACCTCAAAATGAGGATGACTTGGGGGGCTCATTCTAATACACTGGCATTTGAGCTGCGACTCTTCCACACGATTACACTCGTTCCTTCCAAACCTGCTGATTCAATACCACGTTACATATATGATACATTTGCTCTTTAGCCCCAGCGAGAAGGACTGTGAGGGTTGTGACATCCGCTCTCTCACTCTTCATCCCTTTTTAAAAATTCATCTTTCTTCATTTTTTCTAGGAGGGATCCACCTTTTAACCACGGATCCAGCTCAGGTGGACGGTCTGACATTCAGAGGGAGGGGGCGGGGTGGGGGGGGGGGGCACGGCGTCTTCGACCAAACCGAAAACACCGTGAAAGATTGAAGAAGTTACATAAGCACGTTCTTCTTTTTTTATCTGCATAAGGTACGTAGAGGTGTATCTAACCAACCAACTGTAAAGGATTTCCTTGCCCCCCCCCATCGTTGGCAACTAATAACAATCACTTTAATCTTCAAGTTCATTGGCGTCCGGAGTGTTAATGTGATTTCCATGACTGTATTTCCCACTTGCCTACAGTATGTGAGCTACCGAATAGAAAAGAGTTAGAAGGGTTGTTGCCCTTTTGAAGTCCAGTAGCAAATGCAACCCCCCCCCCCCCGAGACAGGTCAATCTCTTTCACCTCAATTATAAGGTAAAATTAATATTACAATTAATGTGTTTTCAGCTTGGTTGTCCTCACCAGGACTTGGATAAGAAGATTAATTTGGAATTCGTCTTAAACTCAGTAGAGAGAGGGAGCCAGGAACTCGGGTGGGGGGGGCAAAAAATTCACAATTAAAAGCCACCAGGGTGACTAAAACGGTGACTGTTGAATCACTTAGTTTTCATTTTCCTCATGTTAGTCTAATGCAGGTGAGAAAGTTTCACAGGAAACAAAGGCTCGCTCAAGGGCCAGGAAGTTGTCTGCCGTACCCCCCAGGGCCGGCCCTGACCTGGGACAGCTGCTTTTCGCCGTAACCATCCTGTGACGCCTGTCAACTGTGAGGCCGCCAGGGAACAGAAAACAGGAACAAGGCCTCGTGGTCCTCGTTGGGGAACAATGTCTCTGGAGGTGAAAGATTGGATGGCGTCCGTGAACGTCGGGAACGTTGGCGGTGGCCTGCCGGGTGTTAAGGGAGCTGAGGGGTTTGATGGAGCCGCTCAGTCGGCCATGTTTTTCAGATAAATGAAAAAAAAAAAATATATATATATTATTTACCAAGAATTCATGGTAAATTAATCTTACTTAAGGTAGCTGAGAACGTCCGTTGGGGAACCCTCACCCGTCCCCGGGACCCGTCCCCGGGACCCATCCCGTCATAACAGCTCAGCGGCGCCCCGGACATCATGGAGTCTCGGCGGCTTAGGAAAGGGAGGCTCAGGCCGAGGGATGTGACGGATCACGGTGCGACCCCCATTTAGACGCCTGTAAGAATTTAGTGACATCACATTTAGTGATAAAAGCATCCCCCTTTTTTTCATAGCGATGGATCTGTAACACAGGCATATATGGATTACAGATATCTACTGTCCTGGGGGCCCCCAAGTGAGCTGTCCTCAGGATGGGGGGGTGGGCTAGGATTAGTAACAGTGCCATTGCTTGTGGATGCATTTTCTGAGCCAAACCTTTAAGAAATGGCATTTCTGTCAAATTTTTCCTTTTTTTGTTTTTTTTCCTCTTCTTCCACGACCTCACTGCTCTACCTCCATTTTTGATATACCTTCATTATTTTCTTTGCTTTACACTGAAAATTTTATATATATATATATATATATATATATATATATATATATATATATATATATATCTCAGGGCCCTGATGACTGCTGAACATGCCGGATTTGTTGGTGGCAATAAATCACTCTGCTTTGGTTTTGGATTTTTATGATTTCTATTTATTTAAATTTTTCAGACTCTCAAAGCCATTTTCTCATCACTTTTTTCTTTTGCTCGCTGGAGAAATTTTTCGGCCCTGAGATGCGTCTGCGGCCTGATGCTTTAGCTGCCGACAAATGGGGGGGGGGCTCCAGGAAACGGAAATGGGCCGAGAGGTCGCGGGGTGGGATCGGTAAAGTCAATGGTGCAACAGATTCTCAGTGTGGTGAGAGTAATTTAAAATCATATAAAATCAAATACGTGGAAAGCTGTCGGGAGCTTGAGGATCGTTGCGTCCTGCGCACCAGGAAACCATCACAGGCAAGACCCTTCCCAGGTCCCGGTCGATGCCGCGTGACATTTGTTGACACACGGGGTTGTTTTAGGGCAACCGTGTTACAGCCCACATCGAATGCACAGCATTTTGGCCTCAGCTAACGAGGAGGGAGAGAGAGAAAAAGCATGCGTCACGGGTCAAGGGAAGGAATCGAAAAGCAGGGGAACCGTTCGGCAGCCCGCACCACCGGAGGTCAAAGCGGGGAGGCGGGCATTTCCTGACAAGAAAGCGGCCGTCGAGAAACGAGAGACGTTCGAATACTACAACTCAGACAGTCCCGAAGATCAGGAAAAATAAAACTAAATGGACGTCGTCTGAGTTCGGTAAGTAAAACAAAAAAGAAACAGACTGGAAAAAGGCCAGCAGTCAGCAAGTAGTTATTTCCTGTCGGACCCACTAAGGGGTTTACAGCCCATTGCGTTGTCAGGTCTGATCATAGCAATTTTAACAGTGAGCGGCTCTGACCGAGTGGGAGGCGGGTGGCCGGTGGCGGGTGGCCGGCGGCGGGTGGCCGGCGACAAGTCGTCGCTTTCCCGCGCTGACACATTAATCTAATTAAAAGTGATCAGGTGTTCTGGGGGGGGGGGGGGCACTGCCTGCCCACGCAGGACTGTCGTCACTCTCCCTTCCCACGACGAGTACATATCCCATCTGTTGAATACGTGTGAACCCCCCTCCCCCGTCATACACAGACACGAATCTGGACCGTGCACACTATTATCGCCTCTCACTGTCAACGCCGCCGTGTCGCATGTGCGCCATTCGCGGGGGGTCACCTTTTCCGGGCCTCTCGGCGTTATTGCTGGGGGTTATTGCACGGTGTGGCGCGGGGGGGGGTGCGTGAGCGACCGCCTGAAAGCACGTCAGCCCCGGGAGCGTGAGTGATTAGATTTATGCGGCGGGGGTTAGGAAGATGACTTAAAAAAAAACACGGGTTTGCTTTTAGCGTAATGCCCAGGGTCACGACCTCCGCAGCCTCGGAATGCTCCGAACAAATCAGAGGAAATGCTTCCAATGGGAACGTTACGCCGCTGGATGACGCCCCCCCCCCCTTCCCTCAGATCTGGGCATGATCTGCCGACGCTACCCCCCCACCGCCCCTGTAAATCAAATGAGAGTCATTTGAGACTCCACAAATCAAAGCTTTTCGCATTAACAGTGAATCAAATGGCTATGCGCAGTATGAAAGGGTACACTCCGGAGAACGCCGAGAGTTATCACCCGCTCTGAGGTTGTATAAAACAAAAAGCTTTTTAGCGTCTTTGAGCTCATTATTTCGGCTCCAGGACCCAGTTCGGTCTCATGGGTCGGTTTCCTGCCGCCGGTGAGGAGCACATGGAGAGAACTAGAGAGCCTGACCTTCCTATGACCGAAAGGACAGCGAAGGCCCAAGCGACAGACAGGACTGTGGGAGCGAGGCCCCGTCTCCGCGCTGATAGTCGTGCATTTTAAAATGCACGTCGTCCAACACGACCACCTGCTTATGCCTCTGCTGACATTTACTACGGTAATGCTTGAGTAAAACAACAAACGAACAAACAAACAAAAACGCAGTCCACTCACCAGTTACGTTGACATCACAAATCTAAGGGGGGAAACAGCCTGTCAGATAATTTTGCATAATTTCCAGAATAATTTCTGTATTTTTAATCTTTGTTTTTGATTTAATGTGTTTCCCCGAAAGGGTGTGAGAACAACAGCATCAGGTTCATCTCGGCCCAGCCTTGGGAAAAACCCCTAGAAATAAAAAACAAACAGGTAGAAACATCTTGGCTCATTGGGTGGGGGGCGGGGGGGGGGGGGGGGTCTGCTTCAACCGGCTGATTTGAGAGTGGGAGAGACGGGGGGGGGCGTAGCACAAAACGGGGACTAAAAGCTATATATACTATACTTATACTAAAAGGGCTGATTATATTAGTAATAGCACTAAATGAAATGGTAACAGCAGTAATCATAATAATTAAAGCAGTGGGTGTTGATCAGGCTCATGAGGCAGTAGGTGGTCTGAGACCATGGATCCAGACTCAGGAACATCAGAAAAAACCTGCAGAAAGTGACAGGAAGAGAGAGGGAGAAATGAGGAGGAGGAGGAGGAGGACAGGAGGAAGAACAGATCCATGGGAGAGAGAGGAAGGACAGTCAGTAACGAGCATTTCTGAGACATTAATGAGAACGAGTAGGGAGGAGGAGGCGGTGGAGAATAGGCCTGTAGCAGCATACTGAGGGAGAAGAAGATGCTGGTGTGGATATTGAAATCACAGCAGGAAAAACCACATTAACCGTCGCCATAGTTTCAGTGTTGTATCTGAAGACCTGACGGACATGGTGACGTCTCTTGGTCTGAATGAGGGTGAAAGAAGAAAAAATCATGTGGCTGCTTCCTGTTACATCTTTCCATCAACAGTCGACTATTACTATTGTTATTATTATTATTAACGACCATTGTCAAAAGGAAAACCAAAAGTCACCCTAACCCTAACCCTAACCCTAACCCTACCCTAACCCTACCCTAACACTACTCTAACCCTAACCCTAACCCTACCCTAACCCTAACCCTACCCTAACCCTAACCCAAACCCTACCCTAACCCAACCCTAACCCTAACCCTAACCCTAACCCTACCCTAACCCTACCCTAACCTTAACCCCCTAACCCTAACCCTACCCTAACCCTACCCTAACCCTAACCCTACCCTAACCCTACCCTAACCCTAATCCTGTAACCCTAACCCGTAACCCCTAACCCTAACCCTAACCCTACCCTAACCCTAACCCTACCCTAACCCTACCCTAACCCTAACCCAAACCCTACCCTAACCCTACCCTAACCCTAACCCTAACCCTACCCTAACCCTACCCTAACCCTAACCCTAACCCAAACCCTACCCTAACCCTAACCCTACCCTAACCCTAACCCTACCCTAACCCTACCCTAACCCTAATCCTGTAACCCTAACCCGTAACCCTAACCCTAACCTAACCCTAACCCTACCCTAACCCCACCCTAACCCTAACCCTAACCCTACCTAACCCCTACCCTAACCCTAACCAAACCCTAACCCTAACCCTAACCCCTAACCCTAACCCTAACCCCACCCTAACCCTAACCCAAACCCCAACCCCTAACCCTACCCCTAACCCTAACCCTAACCCCGTAACCCTAACCCCTAACGCTAACCCTACTCTAACCCTAACCCTAACCCTAACCCGTAACCCTAACCCTAACCCAAACCCCAACCCCTAACCCTACCCTAACCCTACCCCTAACCCTACCCTAACCCTACCCTAACCCTAACCCTAACCCTAACCCTACCCTAACCCCTAACCCTAACCCTAACCCAACCCTAACCCTAACCCAAACCCCAACCCCTAACCCTAACCCTAACCCTAACCCTAACACTACTCTAACCCTACCCTAACCCTACCCTAACCCTAACCTAACCCCTAACCCTAACCCTACCCCAACCCCTAACCCTAACCCAAACCCTAACCCAAACCCCAACCCTAACTCCTAACCCCTAACCCTACCCTAACCCTACCTAACCCAACCCCTAACCCTAACCCTAACCCCTAACCCTACCCTAACCCCTAACCCCAACCCTAACCCTACCCTAACCCTAACCTAACCCTAACCCTACCCTAACCCTACCCTAACCCTAACCCTACCCTAACCCTAACCCTAACCCCTAACCCTAACCCTAACCCTACCCTAACACTACTCTAACCCTAACCCTACCCTAACCCTACCCTAACCCTAACCCTACCCTAACCCTAACCCTAACCCTAACCCTACCCCTAACCCTACCCTAACCCTAACACTACTCTAACCCTAACCCTACCCTAACCCTAACACCCTAACCCTACCCTAACCCTAACCCTACCCTAACCCTACCCTAACCTAACCCCTAACCCCCTAACCCTACCCTAACCCTAACCCTACCCTAACCCTACCCTAACCCTACCCTAACCCTAACCCAAACCCTACCCTAACCCTACCCTAACCCTACTCTAACCCTACCCTAACCTTAACCCCCTAACCCTACCCTAACCCTAACCCTAACCCCCTAACCCTACCCTAACCCTAACCCTACCCTAAACCTAATAAACCTAAACCTACCCTAACCCTAACCCCGTAACCCTAACCCTAACCTGATGACAGCTCTGGCTTGGAGAAGCAGCTGCTGGCGGGAAAAGAAAGAAGGATAAAGTGAGGCTCATAATTCCCGGGGGGGGGGGGGGGGTTCATGTTCAAGCTGCCGTCGCGTCTATTAAACAAAGTTCGTTAGCGCGTGACAGCCTTGGGAAGAGGAGAGTCCTCGTCCTCACGCCATCCGTCGCTGTCTCCCCCCCGTCCGCCTGCTGCCGGGGGGCATTGGGGAGGGGGGGGCGTCCCTCCTCTGGCTCTGGGAGTGACAGTTAATCACGTGATTGTAATTAATGAAATTATCGTACCATTATAACCGGTAATGAGGCTCCTTAAATCTTTTCACTGCTCTTTCATACATTAGCTGATCATGATGGAGCATGTGGAGGTATTCGTTAAAAGTCATTACAAAAAAAAAATGCACAGCCAGGAATCCAATCAACGGGTATGACATGCGCACACACACACACACACACACACACACACACACACGCAAACACACATGCGCATACACTGCATCATTTGAAGGCAGGGAGGTGGCGCCGGACAATTACTTTACATTCATTAGTTAACTGACTGTTTGAAGGCCTTCCGGGTTTGCGCTAAATTAGCGCCGAACAACGGCGAGATGGAAACATGGCGGGGGCGGCGAAGATAGAGTGTTTAGTGGGCTTCAGGGTATTTCTGTGTCGTAATAATTAATGTCCTGTGCCACCATAATGTAGGAATGGCGGCGGCTTAATTCAAATCCTGCTCACTTTCACCCTGACTTAATCTTCATTATTTTTTTCCCATTGCTCACAACATGTTTACCGATGATTAAAATGTTCCAGAATGAGGTGGGAGGTTGGGGGGGGTCGATGGGTGTGTATGTGTGGGGGGGGGTCCTTCAAGTAACAGCGATCTCTACACAAGGGACATTTCTCGTGGTATTTGCTTTTTTGTTTTTTATTCCAAACACGCTGTCCGCACATCCATAAATTAAAACGTGAGGGTCTGGCCCGTGATGTCTGCACGCCGGGGGCGCCACAGGGTCGGGTGCCCCCCCCCCATATTGTTCACGAGCCTCTGTTAGCACTCCACCACTTTGTAATTTGATGCGATACGGTCAAGGAGCGCCGGGCGGGATCGAGGAGCTGGTGCTGAGCCGTCGTCAGTCAAGTACAGGAGAAAAAATCTGCTCTCCGGGAGGCACCCCCCCACCTCCTGGTCTCAAGCAATTAAAAAGACAATTACCTGGCAATTGATTTTTTTATTTATTCGTTTATTCTTTTTGGAGAGATGGTCATCATTTGGAGACAGATGCTTGGCTGGAAAAAGAAAAGGATCAGAGGACCATTGACACCTCTCAGTGGCTCAGGAGCCAGCTCTCATCAGCAGTGTAGGAAGAGCATGATCGCCTCTCTGGGAAGAGGCGGAGCAGCCCATCGCGGCGTTGCCACTAGCGTCTATACCTTTCAGAAATATTTACTGCCCTGATCATACATTTAACCCGTTTCCGCGTCCTTCAAGAAGACAGGAAGACACTCGGACGCAAGAAGACATCCGCAGCCCTCACCATTTTTTTTTCTTGCATGATTGAATCCCTCCTCGAGATGTTTCAGAGACAGAGTAGGCGGCATAAGAGTGGTCAGGGAGAAATAAAGTAAAAAAGGAGGGAGGGGTGTTGGAAATTGAAAGAAAAGGGGCACTTTGAGAAAACTTCCCCTCCAAGTTCCCAAGCAATTATAAGTTTCTTTTGTCTTAAGCATTTGAGGAGAAGGTTACATGGGGAAGGAGTTGATCGTCGTGCATCAGCTGATTCCTCAGTAGTGTTTCCTCGCCTGCATCCAAAGCTACAAAAACAGAAAAAAGGACTCTGCACATGTGAACCAAACGTTGACACAGGCGTCGCGACGAAATGACCAAATGCACTGTTGTGCTTGAGCAATTTGCCAAGGACTTACCCTTTAAAAAGTCCTCAGCATTTCATGGTTTACATTCTTTTGCTAAAAAAGTAGTCAAATAGTAGAATTTTTATTTTTGGTTTGAGTTGAGAATGAGATGTTTTATTCAAATGGATACAGAAAGAAGCATTAAATGATAAATGGACTGTAATTTTGTAGCGGTTTTCTAGTCCTGCGCCTTTTTAGTGCTCTCTACACACATTTATGCACCGGGGATAAATCGGGGCTGACTTTGGGCTCAGTATCTCGGACGCCTCAACACGCCGACCGGAGGAGTCTGGGCTCAGGAGATCAACGGACCTGAATCCGTCAACGCCGCCATTTTTTTTTTCGTCCACGCAAGATTCGGATTCAGCGTAGAGTTGCCTTTTTTTTTTTTTTATTATTGTTTTTCAAATGGCCCATTAACTGAATATTAGTAAAGTTGGGTAAAAAAGTGAAAAGAAAAAAAATAGCAAAGCACACAAAACCGAGCGATCCCCACTTTTTTTCTTTCTATTTATTTTGTTCATAGCATGTAGTTATTTGGGGGGGGGGGTAAAAAAAACAGTTTTTCATGGCAGAAAAGATAACACAGTGTGTGACAGAAGGACAAAAGCCTGATATTTTGACCTAAATAGAAAAAAAAACAGCCAGCATCCACTCTCCTGGTTTTTAAACACTGTCATTTTTTCCTTGAATAGCCTGTCTGTTGCATTTTATCAGTAACCGTCCATCATTTTCATTGCAGAAAATATTACATCTAAATTGTGATCTCCTTCCAGCATTGTGGACTGCACAGCTTGCGCTCTCAAGGACCTTTTGCTCAGCGGCGACAGATTATAATCTTCCCGGCTTTGAAGGTGACTCGTTCAACTCCTAGTCGGGGCTAATCTGTCTGGATTTTGTCAGGCGCCGGAACGGCCTGTATCCCGAGATAAGGGCTAGTCAGGACAGGGGCCGAGTCTAGTGGCCCGCCTATTTTTTTTTTTTTCGGTGGAGGATTTGGACGCCGAGGCCACCGCCGGTTCGGGGGAGAGTTTCACGCTGCGGCTGGGGTGAAAAGAAAAAAAAAGAGCGGAAGGAAAAAATAAAAGAAATAGTTCTGAAAATCAACACCATCTATTGCCTCTGAGCACAATCCTGTAACAAGAAATGTGGTCGGACAAAAACACCACCGGGATCTTCTCTTTTTTCCAGGGCTCCCATTGTGGTCTTATGTCATGGAAGAGCTCCAGACTTTCATTCTGCTGTAATTGCACATTCGAGTCTCAAGTT
>CM029123.1:25249118-25284118 GCA_016859345.1 Istiophorus platypterus
ATAGTGGGATGAAAAAGTTTAGGAACCCCTAATCAAAATTTCTCTTCCTGTGAGTAGTTAAGTGGGTAGAAAATGGACTGATCCTCAGAAGGCATTAGGTTAAAGAGGAAACATTTTTTCTCCATATTTTAAGCATGATTAGTGTATTATTTTTCAGTATTATTGAAAAAAAAAAAAAGGAAAGGAATACCACACAAAAGAGATTTGAGCTCTCAGAAAACTTCTACCCAGGTATAAGACCTTAATTGGCTTGTTAGGGCTGTGGCCTGTACACAATCATAGTAAGGAAAGGCCAGGTGATGAACATTTCAAAGCTTTATAAATATTATCATGCCCCAAGCCCTGTCCCAACAGTCAGCAGCCACGGGTTCCTCTAGGCAGCCACCTAGTGCTTTGAAAATTAAAATAACTGATGCCCACAAAAGCAGGCGAAACCTGTAAGAAGATGTCAGTGTTTTCAGGTAGCCGCTTCTCCAGTCCATCGTGTAATTAAAGAAATGGCCGCTAACAGGCACAGTGGAGTTCAAGTTGAACTCTGGAAGACTCAGGAAACTTTCTGCTGATTGAATTACCAGAGAGCCAAATTAAAACCTCTGTTTGACTGCAAAAGACCCTTGGGAATATTCAGCAGGCTCCGGAGCGGTGGTGAAGTGCTCTGCCGTGCAGCAACACCTGTACAGATGTGATCCTCAATGGAGACTTGTCAGGGGAAAACCTTTTCCTGCATTTTCACCACAAAATTCAGTGTCAGGCAATTTACAAAGGAACAGCTAAAAGAAAAAAGGTCCAATGCATCCTGGAATGATGAAGTTAAAATAGAACTGTTTGGCCACAACGGGCAAAGTTACGTTTGAAGGGAAAAAAGGCTGCAGAATCTAATGAAAAAGAACACCTATCCAGCCGTTACGCACCGGGATGGGTCGATCATGCTTTGGGCTTGTGTTGCAGCCAATAGCACAGGGATCATTTTACTGGTAGAGGGAAGAATGGTTAAAGTAAAAAAACCAGCAAACTCTGGGGAGAAACATCACACTGTAAAAAAAAGAAGCTGAAGATGAAAAGATGAAGGATTCTACATCGAGATAATGATCCCAAACACACCCGAAAAATCTGCAATGGACAACCTCAAGTAGCGCGAGCTAAAGGTTTGGCCATGGCCCTCACATTCCCCACGACCTAAACCTCGTGGAAAATTTGTGGATAGACGGAACTAGAAGCTTTTGCCAGAAACAGCGGGCAAAAAATACCACAAACAGGAACTGAAAGGTCTTAGCCGGCTGCAAAAAGTGGTCACAGGCTGGGATTTTTGCCAAAGGGGGGTGTCACTAAGTCGTGACCATGCAGGGTGAAGAAATTTAACAGAAAGCAAAAACATTTTTTTTTTAAATTCAACCTTATTGTTGTGCTAGAGGAAAAGTCGGGGGGATCACCGAGGTCAGAGGGATTCATCCTCTCAGCACCGACTGCACTGAATTCCATGGCTATCCGTTCAATACTGCGTATTCCAGTTTGTCCCAAAGCGGCGGCCCGAGGAACCCGCAGAGACGGGCCAACGTTTGCCCTCCCCGAGGCCACGCTAACACGGCCAGAGCTCGCCAAGGGCGTTTTCTTTCCCCAAGCGGTCACGGCCAAGATGGTGGCATGCCACCGATTGCCTTTTGTAACACAAAGTGTCGATGAAGCATCAGAATCCGCTCCCCCTCTTACTGCTTTGAGAAAACGGTCGGCATCATCCTACGTCAATTCCAAAGGTTCATTCAAATATATCAAACAGGCCCCGAGACAATGATTGTTAAAAGCCTGCCAGGGACAGGACATCAATATACTTTGCTAAGTAAGTTATACGAGACAACCGACATTTAGATTCCTGGTCCGGAATCAATGTCTCCATGGCAACGTAACCCCAAGCATATAGATGTTGGGGTTATCGGGAAATGTCACAGAAGAAATGCGTGCGTCTTTCCGTCAGTCCGTCGGTCCATCTGTCCATCTGTCCGTCCATCGGTCCGTCCATACATCCTTCCGGCCGCCTCTGTGAACAAAGGTACAGTCGGAAATCCTCCCTCGACAGTAACTGAATTCGGTTTCACCCTCGGCGAGGCTTCAGGTTCATCACGTTTTTCTGATTAACGACACAACGCCTCACTTGAGACAGAGAGAGAAAGAGAGACAGCCCTGTTTCCCTCTGTCACGGAGAGCGAAGTGATTTCTCTGAGGCGGAGGAAAAGGAAAATCACTCGAGGAGTCAGATATGCAGCCAAAAAAAAAAACAAAACAACAGCCAAAAAAATGGCCCCATTGTATTTTTCATGAGTCATTTCCCCTACAGGACCGACCCACAGCTTTGATATTTCAAATATCAAAGCAATTATGCCATTACTTTGTCTAAGAATGACAGACTGGCCCCGGGTTGTGCTCGGAATTAGAAAGTCATATGCAAGTTCTGATTCAGAAGTCATTATTCCCTCCTGAGTTTGTGATAAAGCATTAGCACAGGAACAATGGCTGAAGTGGTTTAATCAACATTTTGGAAGTGGAGTAACAGGCGGCAGAAGACGAGCGTCTGCCTTGCCCTCGGACGCATTTGATTTCCAGGTGGACCTGCTAATAATAACACGTCGCATCCCCGTGCCGGAAATTTCAGATTGAAAAGCATCACGAATGAGATAAAAATAACTTTGCCAAACTTCTACGAGACCGTTGTCTGCAAATGTCTCTTAGAAGTCATGATAATTGCTTTTCCGTTCAGTAAATTCTCTGCTCTCGTGCCCCCCCCCCCAAAAAAAAATGAAATAAAAAATAGGAAATGTAATGTCAGTGCTTTCGTCTTACATGCGCTGAAGGGGGGGGTGGGGGGGATAAGCACTGAGAACTCTGAGATTCTTATCATTTAATTTATCTCGCACAGTATGAAATATTCCAGCAGGAATCGGTAATTATATACAATCCACGATTCACTCTGTGCAAGCTGGTGAGATGGCCTTATTTTCGGGAGGGTCTGATAAAACCGCCAGAAGACAGAGGAGCTGAGAATTCATCCGCCAGCCTTTTTTAAGCTGGGTGGGAAGAGAGCCCCCCCCATCAAACACCACTGCGCTGCACTCTTTCAGCGGGCCGGATTTTCCCAATATATTTGCCATAAACAGGAAGCCTGGTTGTGCCTCGGATTTTTATTAATTCCACCAGACGATGGAAAATGGCTTCTCCGCGGCTTTAAGTGCGACTCACCCCGAGTAATGTTAAGCAAGGACAGGGAAGGGGAAAAAAGAAAAAGGAAAAGAAACCTAATTATTGCACCGTCAGGGGCCTCGGCCCTCGAAATGCTTATCGATCGCCTCGGCCCACGTCTAGTTCGTCCAAGTTTTATTGTTTTCTTCCCCCACCCTGTTATCAAATGAAAAACGTCACATTCTGTTGTTAAGGAACGCATCTCCCTTACAACGAGAGATGAAACCAGCGATGACATTTGTTCTTGTGATGGAACCCTCTAATGGCTTCATGTCCTCTGGCTGTGTGCGGTTCAAGAGGAAGAGGATGATGGTTTTGATAGATAGTTCAGTAAAAAACTTGAGAGCTGCATCAAACTGGGTTCAGTAGTCATTTGAACTGAGGAACCAGAAAAAGTGCTTTGATGTATTTT
Organism: Istiophorus platypterus; assembly: GCA_016859345.1. Lineage (NCBI taxonomy): Eukaryota > Metazoa > Chordata > Actinopteri > Istiophoriformes > Istiophoridae > Istiophorus > Istiophorus platypterus. The sequence goes on from CM029123.1 coordinate 25,252,759, forward strand.
TTTCTTTGAAATATTGCAGTTAATGCCGTCAACCACCCAGCTGAGTCTCAACAAAAGTAAATTCCCACCCACCGCATAGCCTAATACCTCGGCGATTTCTTTCTTTTTAAAATATTTATGAGACGATGTGGCCCTCGAATTCAAAGATTTGGGAAGGACTATCCCTCGCGCCCCCGCAGATTGTGGCGGATTCGAGGGGGGATTAGCTGATTATTAGTATATTGCTCCACGAGACAAAAAAGGAGGAGGGTTGGATCGTGAGAGGAAAGTTTAAAAAAGAAAATAGAAATTTAAAGTACCTGTTCATTTAGCAGAGGACTTGGACAAAAATGTCAGCACAAGGCCACGAAAAAAAAAAAAACAAAACAAAACACAAAAACCCCCCAGTGGGTGCGGCACAATGCGGTGGCTCAGCTGATACCGCGGTGCAACATGTCCATGATATGTGGTTAATGAATATTATGCACCCAATACAGTTTTACCTTTTAGAGATGCTCAGCTTATTACAAACGCACACACCAGGAGTACGGAAAGGTCAACAAATTATTCATTTTTAAATGGCACATTGTTCTGGCGAGGTTCCGGCGGCCTGTGCACTGCACCGTGGAGAGCGCGAACCTTGGGACTATCTTATCAGCGTTCATTGTTCGGCATTCATTGTTGCTTATTCAATAAACACTGTTTATATTGTGCAACGGGTTGTACCTACTCAAATAACTGTTCACTGATGGTCCACGATCCGCAAATTCCTCCTGGCGAAATGTGACTTGCGTTCGGCCTTAGACAACAAATATCCGACTGCAGGCCGGTCTCTCTCTCTCTCTCTCTCTCTCTCTCTCTCTCTCTCTCTTTCTCTCGCCCCTTCCAACAGAATGGGGCAATTATGCAGCGCTGGATTTTAATCAGATGCCGTCATTCAGTGGCAACGCTTGGCCAAGTGCTAGCGTTGAGGATCCTGAGATGTCTTGAAATGATAATAGAGGACTGGATGATTTCACATCTCACAGCTCGCGTCCCACAGTAACGTTCGCTGTCGATACACAAAACAGTGTGTCCTAGATATATATATATATATATATATATATATATATCGCACAAACACAAATGAAGGGTCTGAATGGAAGAGACCACCCTGACCCAACACCTACCTACATTCAATGCGTCTTTCAGCGTTTTAGTCGTAGAACCTTCACCATAGTTTATTTGCCATTATACCTGATATTAACCAAGCCATAAACGGCCCGGTGCGAATACCGAGAAGTCCACCAGCCCTCGACAGCCCACACGGGTTCGTCCCTCCCCAATGGATATAAACGACAGCAGCATGACAGCAGCAGGCATACCAGACCCCTTTGTAGGGGTCTGGTATGCCCAAATAATTGGTTGAGGTTGTGGAACGGCTTAGGCACAAAAAATGGTCTATGAATGAGCTGGTTTAGTCAAAATAAGTACTTCATTGAGGTTGGGGGACATCTGTTTTCATGGTTACAATAATGAAATTGCAGTTAAGGTTGTGGAATTTCTGTGGGTAAAAAAAAAGAAAAGAACAACACTGACTGTCTTTCACACAGGAAATAAACAGTGTTCCTCTTGTGAAATGCCCATGTTTCTTCCTTGCTCCAGTAATAATTACTACGGCTGTTAGAGGGCATCTAACAATAAAACGGAACTGAAGACCATAAAAATCTTTCCGGCAGAATGGTCTTTCAGATATTGTAGAGGGAATTAAAAAAAAAAAAAACAAAACATTGGCACTGATAATTAAATTTGGATAATATATGTTCCCTCCGAACCATCTGATATGGGCATCCTGCGATGCCGGGGGTGCTGGGCCGCTTTGTATGGCTGGCGAGGGTCCGTAACTTTAAGAAAAAAGTAAGAGAAGCTGTCTGCATTACATCTCAGACCATCAGTCCACACATCCGCTCTCTGGAGTTGGGTCCTGGTGGCAGAAGGGTCGACGAGGTCATCCAGGACGTCCCAGTCGGCAGCAAACTCTTCCCAGCTCCTCCTGGGGGCTTCCTGGGCTGGATTAAATACGTGATCCGGGGTCAACCCTGGGGTCTCCCGGGAAAATCTGACAGAAGGTGTCCAGGTGGTGCCCTGATCGGATGCCCGAACCAGTTCAGCCCGCTCCTCCCAACGCAAAGGAGCGGCGGCCCTCCTCCGAGCCCCCGCCCTCCGATACCTGAGCCCCCTGCTCTGTCTGTCTGTCTGTCTATGTGACCTTGTTCTTTCAGCTCATGACCAAAGTCGAAGGGGTCGTCAACTACCGAGGTAAATCGAAAAGTAAATCAACCGCTCCCTCCGCACTGCGATGGCCCGGCACGAGGGCAGCATTACTGCTGAAACGGCGCCGATCCGCCCCGTTGGTCTCGCCCTCCATTGTACCCTCACTCACGAACAGGACCCTGAGATACTTAAAGTCCTTCACCTGGAGCGGCAAACTCACTGTCATCCCACAGGGACCACTCCATCCTCTCAGAACCAAGACTTTCAGTCTAGATGCTGCTTTCCTCAAGTTTAACTATATTTACATTCGTCGTGTGTACTAGTTAATGTGTTTATGATGCTTTAACTATAATATAGCTGCATTCTCTAGATGATCAAATAGCTCATTAAAAAACTGTTGCCACTGAACATAATCTGGGGGTTTGCTGAATCATGTTGCGTCGGCGAAATGCTTTCAGGAGCGAGTTGACTGTCAGCGCCAAAAACAAACGAAACGGTCAACGCTCCGCGAGACGTCACAGTCGCCACCGACCGCTTCCGACACCATAATCTTCCGTTGTGATATATCAGCGTCAGATTGCTTGCACTACATAGTCGGTCCAACTTTAACGTAATCCGCCCACGATCGGAAAACCTACGGCTCTGATATCCCGCGCATGCAAAATCGGTTTAAAGCCACATGCTCGGCCTCTCGGAAAATTTCAAACGCGAGGCTTGACGAGTGCCAGACAGCTCAAATAAAGCTTTGCCAAATGCAGCTCCATTATACCGGATCAAACTGGTTAAACAGAGGAGGAAGCCACCGCCAGGAAGGAGAGAGGGGAGCTTCTTTCAAATATGGAATTAGTTTATTACCATCAGCCGAAGAGGGAGGGTGGACGGGGGGGGGGGGGCACAAAGAGAAGAGTTAATGGCACAAATAGATTGAGGTGAGCGCTCCCATTCGAGCACTGCTGGATCTCTGACCACATTTGTATCGATTTTGTCCTTTGATAGTTGTCGCAGGACAGCTGATAGATAGCGAATGATACACTTCATTAGCCCCGCGCGCCTCCTCGCCGACCCCCCCCCTTAAATCTCTGCTGCCGCTGCTGATTTTTTGATTTTTTTTTTCGCATGCGAGGCCCCGTCAGTGAGCGGGGCCGTCGCGGGGGGCCCACACCCTCTAGATCACCCTCGGTCCCCTCCGTTCACTCCATCCAACAATGGAGCGATAAGTCATGATAGCGTCGGGGGGGGGGGGGGGTAGGGAGAGGAAGATTAAACAGCTACTGGAGGGTGAGGATGTCGGGGTCGGTGGGGGGGGGCTCGGTTTGGACGAGGCACTGCAGCCGATCCTCCGAGCGAGAATACGAACCCCCCCCCCTCATCCAAAGATTACATAAAGGGCTGGTTCTCATAAGTTTTGCAATTAACTCACCGTGCACAGTTATGAGCAGTTCCACGGCTGCAAATTTTCACCTTTTTAAAAAAGTTATTACACTAAGTCGAAACAAAAGCTATTGTTTCCCACTATTTTTTTTTTGCATCCAATAATCTGACATTTGGGCTCATTAAACACACGTCTGTGAAAACTTGAATTGTTTGTGTTTGTGTTTTTTTATTTTTATTTGGTAATAATACTGGAAAGACTGCAGGAGTAATCGTTATGTACCTACAGAATGATAAAGCGAGAGCAATATTTTGGAATCCCCCTTTGGTCTTGAAGGGAAGATTAAATTCGCTTGTTTTCCCTCCTGAACCACTTTCAGTGCACATTTTATCTAAATCTTGATAATAAAAGGTTAAAGAGGATATTAGCCATAAAAATTAAAGGGCTTTGTAAAATTGTTAAACTGACCTCAAAATGTCAAACCATGCATTTTTTATTTCGCCACTTGGTGCCTGACTTCACGAAACTGACCACTGTCGGCCGCCGGGGGTTGACCCGTACAACAGTATTAATGCAGTTCTATTGGAGTGGTTGGGGGGTGGTGTGTGTGTATGTGTGTGTGCGTGTGTGTGTTGGGGGGGGTTCAGTGCATTGCTCAAGGGCGACGCTGCCGAGAAAGGAGACGAGATCCCCTCATTTGCATTCCCCTCCAATGTTTTCCCAGGCAGTCCGGGGAGTTCAACTGGCGACCTTCCAGTCGCGAGCCTCGCCCGTCACATCGACCCACATGTGCGCTAAGCGACCACGTTCGCGTGTCAGAAAAAAAAAACAACCAAACACACAAAAAACTAAGATTCAGGCGCAATGCGGAATGCCAAACAGGACCACCCAGCTCGCTGTGCGTATGAAAATTAGCAAAGTTTTGCCCCCAGGCATCAAACCGCGGAGGCGCAGGGAACGCTTTACAGCTGTTCACCACCCGCCCCCGACCCCGCCATGGGGGACGGTCTCCGGCGCTAATGGAGCACGGCAAAAGGTTAGGCTCACCGGCGAGAGAGGCGGACCGGTGTGTGGCACGACCTCCGTCTCGCCTCGGCAAAATCCACTGCAAACGCCGCCCTCTTCGCGGACAGCCCCCGCGAGGCTTTTACCGACGGCGGTGTACGCAGGAAGGGCTCAACTACACACGGAGGTTCTGGTTTATCCGGTAGTTTATTGATGAAGGCGGCTCGGTGTTCGCGTGCCCTTCCTTTGAATGTGTGAGTTTGTGCTTGCACATGTGGTTAATGTCTCCTTTTTCCTTTTTTCCGTTGTTTGCTGTCTTTTCCTTCAGCCCCCCATGCGTTTTCCTGACACGTTTCACCATCACACACTCGGGGTTAATGACAAATAACCCTCAAATTAACGTTGTTGGGGTTTTTTTTCTTTTTTTCCATTTTTTTTTTTTAAATGGGAATAAGAATTGGTTGTTGGCGACATCGGTCACACGTCGTTTGCTTCACTTTGTGTCTATTTTTATCACCGCCGCCGCCACCCTGAGCCCGCCCAGTCAGCAATGAATAAATCAGTCCTCTGCCATCCTGTAAAAGAGGGAGTTTTCTACATGTTTGCTTTAATCTAAACTTCAGCATCTCCTGTGTGGCTCTACTCGTTCAACCGTTGGGCGATTTTTCTGTTTATCCGTTCACCTATTTACGTCTGGTCACTGAGGGGCAGAGCCCGGTTAAGAACCAATGAGTTATGGTCCTTAAGCTACTTCAGCAATGTGTAGCACAACCCAAACAATGTGAGCAGTAGCCGTTGCTTTTCCTGCCGTAAAGTCGACGGTTGTTAAAAAGCCCTTTTGTCCCGTGCCGCCGTGTTTGCTGCACGCAGCATGGCACAGACTCAGCTGGCCACGGCGTCCTCATTCGGCAGCATAGATTTTTGCCTCTCTCCCTTTTAAGGCGCCGATGTATCTCCGCAGAGGTAAATTGTTGATGCATCGTCTTATTTTGATGCAAGCTAGATCAGGATAAAGTCTTTACAGGAAAACATCGCAGATAATTAATGGCCTTGTGGGAGCGTAATTGATTTGCGTTTCTATTTGTGGTTGTTTGCTCGCTGGGGATCACCGATGGCGGGTCACAGTTCACTTATTACGTCGGTGGGTAATAAAAATAAACAAATTCCATTACATTCGGACTAACATAAGCCCCCCCCTAAAAAAAAGTATTACTTTTCCTCAGAAAAAACAGAATCCAAAAAATCTGAAAAACGGATGTGAGAACTTGTGATTCATAAAATCAAGTAATGTCAATTTATTCTTTTTTTCTGCTTTCAAGGTGCCAGGGAGCTGTGTTTTCAGAGTCCCGCTGTTAGTGTCTCGCAAACCATGGGAAATTCAAGCCATTTTGGAGCGCGCATAATTTTGCAGGGGGGGGGCAAAGGCTGCGGCGGTCCATTCTGCTGCGTCCCACTCCTTCAACAACCTCGCTAATAGAACTCTCCGTGGAGCCCGAGGCGCTCCTCCGCCGTCCTCCCTCTCTCTCCCACGTCCCTGCTCATGTGCAGAATGAGACCTTGTTCTGCTGTATAATAGATCCACCCCCCCCACCACCACACACTTTACATGCAGATGAACACGCAGAGATTTCCCGGAGAAAACGTGGGCGCGTCCCCAGCGTGCACAAATAAAAAAGAAAGAAGGAAGAAAAAAAAAGATTTCCTCTGCGCCGAGACGTTCGGCGGCGGACGCGGCCCGACGGCGAGCTCGGCGGGGGTTGGCTTTGTGTTCGCCGACTGTGATCCGGCTGGCTTGTTTGTCAGCGTCCTTTGACAGGCGCTCATTAAGTCCCCCGTATCTCTATCGTCGCACCCTCTGATGAAGAGAGGGACGCCGAGGAGCCCGTCGATACCTCCGGCCTTGGACGCGTTGGGATCGTTTGCCGCCAGCTGTCCCCTTCTCCTGCCCTCTTTCTCCCGCTCTCCTTTTTTTTCTCCCTTTTTTCTCTTTCTTCTCTTTTTTTTCAGACAGCAAAAAATTGATTGGCCTCAAAATGAGCTTCCACAAATTTCCTAATGATGCAGGACTGAGTATTGCTAAGAGACACTCGTTTTGAATTGACCTTTTTTGCCACTGCTTTGTGTGACGTACAGGGTGTGTGTGTGTGTGTGTGTGTGTGCAACTTAGCAGACCCAATCAATAACTTCCCAGCCCCTGGAGTGGCTCCGCTCTTCATCCAGGAAAACTGCGTGTCTAAGTATATTTGTTTTTGTGCATTAATGCATGGCTGTTTATAGTTTAGTGCATATGTGCATTTTTCCGTGTGTGTGTGTGTGCATGTGTGTGTGTGTGTTTTGTGCAGCACCGGCTGTGAGTGCATTCGATGCGCGTTCCCACCATGTTCGCTCTGATGCCATATTGGCCGGCATATGTAGACAAGGAGGTTCAGCGGTGGGTTCGCAGGGGGAATCATCAAGCACCAGGCCTGTTTTCAATGCAACTACCTTAAATCAAGAAGCATTGGACCAGAAGTATGGCCCAGTAAAAAAAAAAAAAAAAAACTACACAAGATTCCCTGCTGGGACTAATCTTTCCTTGATTTATGATTGATAGATGCGGAAAAGCAGTGCAACCCAGATACGGAAACATGGGACTGACTGTGAATTTAATAGCAATGACAGAATAGTGATGAATTGAATCCATTCCATAATTCATCCTTTAATTAGACCAGTCCACGTCTATCCATCACGGCTCTGGAGAGATGGATGGGATCGCTGTGGTTTATTGATGAGGAGGTAGTTCTTTTTGATTGCTCTCATATTTGACTCAAATGCAGCGGCTGCAGCGGCCCGCCCTCGCTTTAATGGGCTGCTTCAGACTCATTCTAGTGACCCATTTGGGGATGGGGAACAACTATATGTGTGGACGTGGAAAAAAAAAATAAAATTCCTACACATAGCCATGGAAAAGTTGGTTATGAATGAGATCATGTCTGGAATTATTTTCTCCACTCTCCGTTATCTTTTTCCTCTCATCCTCAGCGTTACTCAACATAACATCGTGGGAGTCTCCACGAATAATGTAGTGACCCTTCTGGTGCGCTCTATGTTATGGCCGCAAGCTTTTAAAAAAAAATTATCTTTTTTTTTTTCCCCCACCGGTTCTGGATGGCAAACGCCTCTAAATGCTGAACCACAACAGCCATAAGCCGAGCCTGCGATTGCTATGGGGAAAAAGCAAGCAGGGGTTGTACAGGAGCCGTTGTGCAGTTGGAAACAATTAAATTAGTTTTAAAGAAATCCAAATTTTAGTCTCCGCTTGCCGTTATATGTGTAGATGAGAGAATTTGAAGCTCATTGATTACATCCTTTTAAATACATCTTTTTGTGAACAGTCTTGTTTCTTTTTTAATTCTTATTCCTTTTTTTGGTCCAGGGAAGTAAACTCTTTCTCATGCAGTTGCCCATCTTCTGCATCAGTGATCCGACCAAGTGAGTTTAATGCCCACCCAAGCTCTGGAAGCGCTCCGACTGTGTCATAGAACATCTTGCATACAGAAAATTAATGGGACATGCTTACAGAGACGAGGGGGGGGGGCTCGAAAACTTGTCCAGCTTCAGTTATGATGCACAATGTGTCCAGAAATCCTGCAAAAGTGACGGATGAGGCGGAAATAAAAGAGAACTCCACCATATGAAGTGGAGTTTGACTGAAGAGTCCATTATTTTTCTACATCAGGACACCACAGGGTGTGTTGTTATACCACTAGCATGGTCACAGCGTGGCTTTCATTTCGGCTTACGCTCACTGTTCTCATCTCAGTTGTTTCTAGCTGCAGAAGGCAACCAAAAAACAGACAAAAAAAGAGCTGACGGACCCACCGCATGCAACCGCCTGCCCAGCAGCAAAGGATAAACAGCCAATATTAGTGACTATTTGCTGAAATTATTGCAGCATCTACCAACCAAAGAGCCAGACAGCTCCCTCAAGAGCTGGTGGAGACCAAAACAGAGCTAAAAGGAGCCTGCATGTTGGATTTGCATTCATCAGGGGGCCAAAAATTAACAGAACCAAAAGGGGAAATCTCAGAACATTTGATTTTATTACGGAGAGTGCCGTTACTCCCAATAACAAGTGTGTGTGTATGTATGTGTATTTTATATATATGTATCTATTATGTGTGCTATAATGTGGACTACTTACTGAATCAATCCATAGTCGAATCATCTTACAGTAGCAGAAATTCACGCAGCATTTTGTTGGAAGGATGCGCAACACTTTGGGGACATAAAAGCACAGTCACGAGGTGACGCAACATATCTGGATGCTCTCTTAAGTCTGGTGCAACTGCAGAAACGCCCCAGATGGAAATAAAGTCCGTATCACCCATATAAAAGTTTTAAGGTTTACCACTATGAGTTACAGTATGTTACCTGACGCTTGACATTTAGTTGTAATCCTCTCATTTTTCTGTTGGGTGAAGTTAATAAACGCCTTTAATCTTTTTTTTTCTCTATTTCTTCTGTCACATTGTACTTAAAAGCAAACAATTAAAAAAAAGAAATAAACAGAGATGGTGCAAAAAATACGCTGTTAAACATGTCATGAATACCGATGCTCCCATCAACATTCAATTGGGCTTTTAAAGACTAAAAGCATCCTCTTATCGTAAATAGAAAATCTGTTAGCAGAAAATCCATTAGAAAGGAAGAGCTTTTGACATGGGCAAAAACTGATGAGCTTGACAAAAAACGGCACGGAGTGCAAATGAAGCAGAAAAATGTCGGGGAGGAAATCTCTCTTTGTGCTGAGAGACATCTTGTGGCAAATTAAAAAGGTGATTCCTTTTCAAAACAGGGAGCTGATCCGCTTTCCTCCCCCATTATTTGCCCCTTTCAAGCAGCCAAGTGCTGAGGTGACACCGGAGCACCGGAGCGGGTTTTTAAAAGATGGAGTGTAGCTTTGGGTTCACGCATCCGCCTTATGAACACACAGACAGAGCCGCGAGTGTGCGCACGGCAATGTGTACGGTAAACGTGCACGCGACCCCCCCCACCACCACCACGGGTTAGGGGGGATTTATGCCCCCGCGGCAGCCATGAGGAGGAAGTTGTAGTCAACGAAGAATCATGGGAAATCAGCATTTGATTCGTATCTTCAACCCCCCCCCCAGGAGTGATGAATCTCCACTCACTGTGATATTAACATCTAGCTTTTGCGTACACTGTTTTTTACCATCTGCAATGGCTTGGCTGGTATTGCTTTTGCCTTGTATGTGTGTATTAGTGTGTGTGTGTGTGTCAGCCGTGCAACTTACAGTCACCAAGTTTTAAAGGTTCGCAGTTGAGATCGAAACAAATGCCGAGTTTTCGGGAAAGGCAAAGGGCGACGGAAGAAAGGGGAGTCAGAGGCGGGGACCCCCTCTGTGTCCCAGTTTCCATTCATTCCACTTTAAGACCTCTTGCGATGGGTTTACACCAGCAACAATGTCCGTCAATGATATAGTAATGGCTACTGAGTACCCATGGGGCACATCAGCATGTTGATAGGCAGTTTGGCTGGTGCAAAGCCATTGAAAGATGATGTCTAGTTTTATATTTTTGTGTCATTTCGCAAAAATTTTTTATATGCTCACATTTCTACAACAACATTATATGTCTATATATATATATATATATATATATAATTCAATTGCCGTTTCAAAAGTCTGGCCTCCTTGAAACAATGCTTAATTTATGTCCAGTCCACAATACAAGGGGACTGTTGTTAGCAAACGAGCTCTGATAAAATCCATATGCTAGTTAGCCGGCACCAAGCAACGGGCAGCTGTCGCAGGCTTCTTTAGGCTAGCGACAACCTTATGAGGAAATTGGGGACACTCGGCCAGGACAGTTCCCTCAATAGTCAGTGGAGACCAAAACAGAGCTAAATGAGTAAGCTACATTTGTCAGGCGGACGGGAACCCAATGCTAAATCAATGCTAATGCTGCCCAGTGTCCGCTGAATGCACCGGCATGGTGGGGTATTTTTGGCTAACACCTTAGCTGTATCAACTTTACTTTGCCTCAAGGTGGCCGACAGAGTGAATAATGTAGCTTTAAGGCTGCTAAAAACTGCTTTTTCATAACTGCTATATTTTATTTTCTGTAGGCTATTTTCTCGATAGGGCTTTTAGGCCAGGTTATAGGATTTGGGAGAAGATTTGGCACACTTTGTGATTTCTTAAGATCATCATAGCCAGACAGTGCTGCGCTTTTGATTTATCTTAAGTACGGCTATGATACAAGCTTTCCGGCTTTCTGCCAGTGTTCAGTCTGCATTGCTTCCTCTCTACAGAGGGGATTGATCTGAGCTCTACTTACAGCATCTAAGAACTCGCTGACAGTTGTTAAAATTATTGCCTGCGGATGCAGGGGGGAAAAAAGGAGTATATTCCTCCAAATTAATGCATGCATTGTTCACTTGACAATGATGGATTATAGGTCTAGATTGATGAGGATGTCTGACAATGGAATATTCAATAAAGGTCCACGCTGAAATGGATCCCATATTTTACTGTTTAACCCTGGAAGGGAGTTTTTCTTGATGCTGTTAAAAAAAAAATGTCATTACATCTGGTACAGGGAGAAAATGGTTTTAAGGCAAAAGGAATACATTTTTAAAATTTTAATACAAAACACAAAAATATGACTCAAGACATAGACAGAGCGTAATTAAGTCCTGCCCATACTGGAGGGGAAAATCATTAATTGCTCTCCATTGACTTTCTCCATTGTATTTGGCGAAGGTGCCGTCTGAGTTGGTTGGTTTTATGGTGGTATGCAACTTGCAAACAACCCATTAACAAAATGGTCCTGGGCATCCAAAGAAATTTCAATTCAAAGTGCAGTTTCCTAAGAAAAGGGTCAGACCAAAAAAACAAGCAAAAAGCTTTCGCTGGATAATCCGAGCAAACCTTTTATTAGAGCTTTTGTGACATTGAGGCGTGTAACTACCATAAAGCTGTGGCTCCATACCCTGATTATTGTTAAATAAGTTAGAGGTTTAAGTTAACTTGAATATGCAAGACCAGGTTTTGATCTTTAGCAGCTTAAATGATGAGCTCCCCCTCTGTTGATTTGATCAAATAGCTACTTCACTTCTGGTCATTCAGTGGGGTCAGATCCTCATGAAAAGCTCAGTGAGGAAAACTGAGACTGAGGTAGACCAGCGATATTGAGTTCTTTTAATACACCTTTTCCTCTCTTTCGTGCCAAAATAATCATTTGACATTGTGAAATTGAATGTTTAAGGTAGTTACAGGCAATTTATTTGCTTGTCAGCTCTTTGTTGCATAAGGTGGCACCAGTTATTTTCCACTCCAGTTGTTGTGGTTTTCAGAGTGTCAGTTGCACTCTGTCTCTATTTTCATTAAATTTTTCATATAATTAAAAAAAGAGTCCAAGGCACGAACTGTGATCGAAATATGTATATTTCTTCCTCATAAACACCCACTAGACAAACAATTAAATCCAAAATTTTAATGCCCTCTGATGCTGAACCAGTATCAAAAGAAAATTACTTGCACCTTAATTTTAAATTGATTGAGAGATAGAGATAAAGGTAAGATTTGACCTCACTTTGACTTGACATAAAATCTGATGCAGTCAAGCAAAACAGCTTCGCCACAAACTCAACCCTCAAAAAGATAATGTTCACTTTTGACTGACACTGTCAGAGAACTATTTATTTAACCACATCTATTCATCACTGAGGTGAAGATTTGCCCTATTTCAACATGACTTGGTTGCATTGAGGTTTATGTAACATTTTTCCTACAAACACGAAGGGGGAGTATATCAGAAAAAGGCGTTTCAATGGAAATGCAGTCAAGTACAACACCAACTCTGACCTCGATAGTGACATATAGTTGAATGACTGCCTCTTTTTTCTTTTTTTAACAAAAAATACCCATTGCAAGCTTTTTAAAGGCAGAGCTGTTGTAACGGGCTGCATTAGGTTGCACAGCTGTAAATGATAAAGTGGCCAGGGAGCTTAGTCTCGCACTAGATTTGGCTAGTGACACAGAAAAGACTAGAACTGACCAATTAAAAAACTGATGCTTTTGTCACTTCAGGTGAATCATGTGGGACTTTTCTTGGGTTAATACTGATGAACCTAACTCTCCTGCTGCTATTGCTCACATCACACCAACACAGTGTCTTGGTAAACCAGAAAATAAGCTTAAAGCCCCGGGGAGGTAATTCAATGCAACACAGGTGCCTGCTGGCTAACTAGCCAATTGGGATTAGTTATCACAGACAGTATCAAATTGGATGAAACGATACCCACGGGCTGGATCTGTGAAAAACGTAGCAAAGCTAAAGTTTCACACACCCGTCAAGCAGAAAACAGAGCATCGTCTGCATAGATCTCCATGACCTTTCAACTCTCGGGGGTCTCTCCACTGTCGGACCACGTCGCGGCGTGTTAACGCCCTCGTCCCACCGTAGCACTTCTTTTTGTTTTGTTTTTTGTTGTTGTTTGTGTTGTTCTTCTTCCTCTCTGGCTGTTTCTCCGCCATCCCTCCTCCTTCGCCGCGGCACTACATTGCGGAGCATACAGCTGCGTTCACGCCGCCGCTGCCGCCAACAGCCGTTCCCGGGCAACCCCATTCAAAACCCCAGCACAGCCCCGGCGCCAGTGGAAGGCCGGATGGCTCCTTCTACTCCCCCTGCTAATCCCCGAATCGGCACTTACCGGTTAGCTATGCCAGATTTACCGACTCTCACCCCATCATCTCCCCCCTTCCCACCATCACCCATCTCCCTCTCTCCCTTTCCCCGCCCTCTGAACCAGCACCGGCTCCCCCCTGGTTGCTGGAGCAGCATTTAGTGGCTCGGCCACACACACATACAGAGAGGACTGAGAGGAGATATTGGCTGGATTTTGACAAAGAAAATAAATAAAGTAGTTTGGATTAGAATCTCTGACTGTACCTTTAAGTCTCTCACAGGGACTGAGAGTGATGGTAACAGTTTACAGTGGTTTGCCGAAGGGCCTATTTTATGTTTCCTCCCTCGACTGGAGATTAGTATGTCAGCAGCAGGCTCTGCTTGACGCTAAAACTCTAAACTGCTCACGCCGCAACCTACAGAGCGATCCTCAGATGGTTGGTGGCGGGCGGTGGGGCGTGGGGGGGGGGGTCCTGCCTTCCCTATCGGGGTCCCGATCAAAAGGAAAAGCACCGGATTCAACAGCGCCAAGTGACCGGCTCCTGTCCTGCCGCGGACAGGGCCCCCGGCCGACCCCGGCCTCGCAACCGTTTTCTCATAGATCTTTTCGTGCAGCGCTTGGCAGGGGAATCTTGTCGGCATTTGATAAAGGGGGAGTTCATATCAGCGGCCACGTATGAACCGAGAGGGGCAAGTCTAACAGGGACTTTTTCGAACGGGAGCGCTGCCATCCTAATTTTTCATATCATGCCCATTAAAATACCAAAAAAGTTAAAGCCATCTGTGGTGTCAGCGTTGCTGGCGCCCAGCAGGGAGGCCGACTAAAACTGATTTGCAATTCCGATGAGTGCTGCCTTTGGCCAGAGATATTTTTAATTCCGTCCAGAATGGCAGAGGAAATGCCACAGACATATCAGACGCCCGTCATTCCTGACGTGTCTCAAAAAACTCTCAACAACCGTTGGCGTGCGCGTTTGTAACAGTCACACCTACATCGGCGCCGAAATATGTTTCTGCTGATACGGCTCTAACACTTTCTCAATAGTAATTATTGGAATTATGTCTCCCTGGGTTTTAGATCACCGTAATGTGCTGTATATAATTACAAACAGGAAGTCAGGCGGCGTTTGCGATCCTGTTAATTAAATTAATCATCCTTGTACATGAGTTATCATTCTTGAAGATAAACACACCAACAAAGTAAACAAACCGGGAACAATGCAAACAACCCACACATGGAACGAGTCTGCCACACATACAGAAGCATTCATTATTTTTTTTTCTTAATCTTATTAGGAGGCTGTGGTGAAGGGAGTTTATTTAAATGTTGGTTGAAGGGAGAATTGTAAGACTGTACATACAACTGTGAACGACTTCTCATCTTTACCAAAAAAGAATTAATATTAATGGTAATGAAAGAAATGGTGACTGGAATGAGGGGTTTCGCAGGACAGGAGCCTTAGATAACAATGGTGAGTTACGATCGGAGGTCTAGGCCTCCAGGTCAGGCCATCAGTTCACTACATAAAGCTCAGAGGGGGAGGGAGAGAGAGAGAGAGAGAGAGAGAGAGAGAGAGCCACACACACACACACACACACACACACACACATCGAGCCTGGGTTCAATTTTAGTGGCTCAGGTGGCTTGGCCGGCGATCAGGGCCTTCCACTCACCTGCTGCACGCCGGGAAAGGATCGTGCTGGCAAATTGCCGGATAGTCTTCGGCGGAGAGTTCGGCTCCGATTCCGGCTTCCACCATGACACCGACAGAGAAAATGGCCATTTATGGGACATTTATGGATCTGAGGGGGCATACGGGAAATGGCTGAACGGGACAGAGAGCAGGCTGACTGTACCCTGCAATTGTCCAGCCACCATTATGGAATGTCTGAAAAGAGTCAAAATACGAATAATCAAATATGAATAATCATCTAAAAAATATTGTGCACAGGGTTTCAGGAACAAAATCAAACTCAGTTGGAGTCATCTGTCCTCTGGGGATTTATTGCGTTTTTGTATGAATATCCAGAGCATGCATTTATAATACTCATTTTCCTATTGAGCAGAATGTGCAAGTGGAAGAGAAAATGCAAAAATGGAAATAGCCAGATGAAGCTAAAAAGGGCTTTTGAGGAGTTTCATGCGGGGTCAGTGATGGGTCAAGCAATAAATTTGCAGAATAAAATGGGATTACAAGACGGCAAAGCGCAGGGAGAGAGAAATTTATCTGACTAACCAATGTTTGCCATGGAGAGAAGGAAAAGCAATAAAGATTTACCCAGATTCTCTGAAAGAAAGAAAAAATTACAGATGGATGAGGAACCATCATAGAGTGGGGAGCTTGGGGAGGTTTTCGGGCCCCTTCGCATTGATCCTCCAAATCTCTGGACTCTACTGGGAGGACAGACGCCATTTTTCCACAAGTTTTCCCCTCATGTGGTATTTTGATGATGGTGGTGGAAAGCACGTCAGTCCTATATCTCCCAGTGGTCATCAGTTGGGATGAGATGTGGTAAACGCGAAGGCCACAGTGTACGAGTCACAACATTTTCATACTCGTCAATCTGTCCAGTGACCCCCCCCCGGTCCCTGTTCTCTTGTATGCGGCAGAACTCACAGTTTAATGTATAACTTCTACCTGTATTGATTTTACATATCTCTTTTCTCTGATAGATAGTATTTCTCCAAAGACAAGTTATTTCACTGTCCTAGATCAATACTCCATAAGGATTTAACATATGTATTCTTTATTATATTCCTGTACTGTATAAGCTTCGTTGTACTTACAGGTATTGCGATTTCAGCAATGTCTATTGAATGTTAAAATCTTAACCCTGTTCTCCAAAACACCCTATAAAAGTGAAAACATTTCAAAAGGAAACTTAACACTCCCCAGATTTGATCAACGTCACAAAATGTTCATACCGAATGTATCTGCACAACACTGATTGCCAATACATTTTTCTGTTTTGTTTTGTTTTTTACGTTGCCACCAAATCGTAAATAACGTTTTCATTGTTGCATCAAAGAATCTCAACCTTGACTCGGTTAAGGTTATGGAAAAAGATCATGGTCCTGGTTAAATACTAAAAGAAAACCGACCGAAGGCACAAGACAGGACAACGAGCTTTAAACCAGAATGTTTTAGTTGCCTCAGCCTAATCACACCCAGGGCAGCACTACAGCTTCCTCCAGAATTTATTTGGAAAAAAAAACTGTTAATGTCAAATAAACCTTTCAGGGAACAGGGTTAGAAATAATAAAACTGCGTAATTGCCAATACCACTTTCTACTGCATATTGATATTATCTGTGCTCATGTCCTGATAGCTCAATTGCTGTTTCTGTTCTGTGGGTCAGCTCATTTATTTTTCTTGGTACAGAGTGTTTCTTCTTACACTCACAGCAGCACCACGGGTATTTTTTGTACACAGAAAATGAGCAGAGATCAAGTAAGCACAAGCAGAAAATGGTCGGCATGGTTCTCCAAGACACTGTAAGTGATGTAGAAAAAAAATCCTAATTACAATAAGATAACTCGTAAGTAAGATACAATGAGCAGGAGAAGACTGGTAGAAAAGTGCAGCAAGAATCCGTCCAGGAAAATGCGTTTGGTTTGTCCTGTAAATGTAGATATGACTCAAACTATTTTAAAACGGGTCCTTACCCGCTACCGCCAACTTCCCGTCATGACTGCAAAATCAAAAACAGCAGCGCTTTTTGACAAAACAAGCATTTAACACAGGGGCGCTAATGAAGCAATTTTCTGCATCATCTGAAACGGAATAAATCACTAAGTGAAAGTGCAGAGTCTCTCCTTGGGAGTGAGTCAAAGCTGTTGCTCACCAGCTACCGTCAGTCTCACCACTGCCCCCCCCCCCCCCTTTGACTTTGTCAGACGCTCTGTCAGCTGTCGTTGCCGCATTAAGTGCCTCCGATAGTTAAGAAAATTAGGACTTCCTTCAGCTCTCATGTGTTTGAAAAAAATTGCCTCATTTCTTTCTGAGTGTTTCCTTTGGCATCATGAAAAACACAGCATGTCCAGGAACTATTCAGAGCCCTTCACTTTTCTTCATGTTTTTATGTTACTCACTTGTGCTAATATCAAATTAAAATGTTTCTTTTTCCATCATTAATCCATAATCATAATGGCCCGATAATGGCAAAGTGAATGAGATAATTTTTGAATTTTAGTTTTTAATTTTGTGCAAGTTTATTTAAAAGGGAAAACTGAAATATCAAATTGACATCAGTGTTCAGACCCTTTGCTATGACACTTGAAATTTAGCCCAGGCTGCTCCCATTTCTCTAGATCGTCTTTGAGTCCACCTGTGGTGAATTCAGCGGATGCGATATGATTTGGAAAACAGCACACCTGTTGATATAAGATCTCAAAACTGACAATGGGTATCAGAGCAAAAACGAAGCCATGAGGTCCGAGGAACTGTCTGCAGAGATCGGAGATAGGGCTGTTTCAAGTGGCCTCGGTAATTCTCAAACAAAAGAAGTATGGATCAACCAGGACTTTTCTTAGAGCTGCGCAGGCAAATTGAGCAACCCTCAGGAGAAGGGCCTGGGTAAGAGTGACGACCAAGAACCTGGTGGTCCAGGGATCCTGTGTGGAGATGGGAGAAACTGGGCTTCACGGCAGTGCTGCCCAGGGGAGGCCTCGTCTAGCAAAAAGCACCTTTGTTTTGTACCTCGATGACACATTTGATTTGGTCTGAACCACAAGCCTTTTACATTCACTGCCGGTATCAGTGAGTGTACTTTGTTATCTAAGATCTAGGTGCAACTCTCAAACTAGGATCAGGACAAACCCTGCAAAAGACATCAAAGACCGGCAGCTTGTTCCGTCTGTATTCATCACAGCTGACAATGAGAAGGCCAAAAAAAGAAAAAAGGGCCGAGACCGGCAGCGGGTTTTTGGAGGGATCCTGGACGGAGAGGGGTGCAGGAGCGTCTGGCCTTGAATGAAGCAAACCTTGGGTAATTCTGTTTACCAACGTGTCTCCCCTTGGGCGACGCAAGAGATGTCGTCAGCTGCCAGCGTCAATCACAGATATCAAACATGTTTATGAAAAAAAACAAGTCTTTATTGTAACGTCTTGCGCCGCCTGGGTGTCAGGACTTAGGATTGGAATCTCTACATATGACTCAACGCCGACTGAGTGGGGGGTTCCAGTCATACCCCTGATCACCTCGGCAGTTGTGAGGTATGTTCCCACCTGAAGTTGGGCTGGTGGAGCAGTTACCAGGCACTGCTTCCCTTGAAGGGAAAAAAAATGACTACAGGGCAGGTTCTTTCTTAAAAATCACTTTTTATTCTTTCTTTTTGGCTCCGACAGCTGCTGCCACTGACTTTACCTTTTTTTTGCAAGGCAGCTTTAGGCAGGAAGAAGATGTGAAACTAGGCGACCTTTCAACTTTCGTGAGAGTGAGGTCACGCCGCATGATTTGCATTTACGCATCACAGATACTGTGACCATAATGTGAGCCACGCCCACCTCCGCCGTTCCAATCCCAGTGCATTCTGCCTGCATTCACAGGCACAATGCACATTATGCAATTTTTAAAAAAATATCCAGACACTGATTGAGTGAATGCCAGTTATAATCAGAGAACTGGAGCCCTTTGGAGGATCCAGCCTCTCAATTTGTACACATCAGGCATTTGTTATTAATACTAGCTCGACTGTTTAACCTGTAAATATGCGGTAGGCCTGCAGGGCGCCCCCTCCGGTAGAAGTGTCCAGTTAAAAGTGACAGACGACAAATAAATAGATAAAAGGAATCCAACAAAGATGGAAAATCAGGCAGAAAGAAACATGACAATCAAGTGAACACCCAGATGTCTAAAAATCACAGAGGACAGTTATGAAACTCAGTAATGAAAAGGGTAAATAAATCTTTTTATTTGATATGGATCAGCGGATTTGAATTTTTGGGGAAGTTCACATGGGAATTATGTAATGCACTACACATAATCACTATGAAATTGTCTGTACGTCTTTAAAATTGTTTATGTTCCCCCTTTTTAAAAAAAAAGCTTTAGCATTTATCGAAGTAAAAGGGTGAATAAATTATTCATGCACAGATGCAATTCTGTCAAAACAAGTCCATATACACAGTCTTCAATTCTCATTTTAGGTTCCACTCCATATTATTTCCAACGTCATTCTGAATTTTTATGTTCTTAGATTCGTCTAACACTAATGGTATCCCTGATAGTGTAGAAATCTGAACAGTACAATAACTTAATCAGAAAATTAAATCTTCACGGCTCCCAAATTGACAGATTGCGGCCAAATCTTTGTGGGATGTGACGTGAAAATAAATGAGAGATGGCCTTATTTTTTTTAGAGCGTGGTGTTTTTAGGCATCTCAGAAATCTGAAACAAAAAAAACAAAAAACAAACACACGAGCCTCTAACACCATGTATTTAAAAGAAGCTTTTAAAAGCAAGCTGCAGACTTTTGTTGTGCCTCCGATTCCCACCCGCTCAAACATGCATCTCATTTTCATCCCTCAGCCACATGTCTCTTTTGAATTGCCGCGGACGGATCAAAACATCACAGACGACAACCTCTGGAAAAACAACGGCGATTTAATGAAGGCTGAGGAAGAGGAAACGAGGGCAGGAACTCCAAGCCACTGAAAACACAGGCTTAGGCAGGATTCGATTAGTAGTGGGGCCCCTTGGATCAATCCTCCTGTAAAGAAAAGTGAATGAATTAAACTATACATCCTCTGTGCATTCAGTCTATTTTAACCCATTGCCCATTGCTGGGGTGTGTTGAACCAAAATATCAGTTATTCTCTGGTAAATTGAGTTTAATCACAGCGAAACTACCACCAGAGAAATGTGGCCATCAACATGGCAAAGGCAGCTTACCTCCTCTGAACCTGCTTTAAAAAAATAAATAAATTATATATATATATATATATACACATACATATATATTTCAGTGCAGTCTCAGGGATCAATACAGCTGTCAGTCTAGCTGATGAGTAGGTGACAGAAAGAAAAATTCAGCACAGCCGTCCGTTTTATTAACCTGAGGTGGATCCCGAACGAAATAATTCACCCCCAGCCCACGCAACAACATTTTTGGTGGACACGTACATGCTCTGATGGGGGTGAGCTCATCTTCTGCTCCAGCAGACCTGAGCTGGGGGGTTCTGGGGGGGGGGGGGTTCAAGGCTCAGGTTGAGATTTTGCACCGTGACGGTACCAAAAGGCGTTGCATGTGGGCGCCACCTTCAGGGAAAACCTGGCATTGAAGAACCAGTATGAGGATGACACCTATGACTTTTTTTTTAATAGATAAGACCTGATCTTATAGATTTTTTTTTTCCTGTCACACACGGCGTACCGAGATCGGTGCAACTGTAGTGCGCAGACGTCCAGTGTCTCATCCACATGGGCCGGGTGGACTAATCTCTTTGCTGCACCTGCAAGCAGCAGGTGTGGCTCCTGGCTCTGGAGCCAAAAAGCAGCCGTGGAGCTGGTTCCTGTTGGGTTTTTATTCATTTATTTATCTATTTTTTTTTTTCTCTCTTTCTTGTTCCAACATGTGGCAGGTCCGCCATCAGCGTCTGTGCGGCTTTTTTAGAGCTCGGTTATTTTATATTAAAAAAAAAAACAAACTCTCCTCTGACGACAAAGTCCATTAATGCATCACTGGAGTTCATCAGTGTTGCTGGTTTAAGGAGTGGCTGGGATTTTTTTTTTTTTGCACCATGCACTCACTGTTACTTTATACCTTCAAGCATGCTTTTTGGTAGGAGGAGGATGCTTTTGCAGACAAATGAGCCGGTGGGTTTGGGGGTTGGGGAGTTGGGGGGGTTGGATTTTTTTGACTGGAGGTAGCTTTTAGTCGAGGTCCTGTTACGTTATTCGGTGGAGACATGTACGCATTTGAAAAAGCTGTTAGCGGCGACTGCTGTGAGTCTGGCGAGGGCCAAGACATTTTTCACGTAAAAAGGTAGCAAACCCTCTGATAAAGGGGGGGGGGTATGGTCCAGGTATGGTTATTAAAAGCATGGAATAGAAAAGCATGGAGAACTACAAATCCCTTGCACGCGTTTTGCAGCATTAGATGGAAGAAGTTAGATTCTCTGACGTTAACTAGTACAATAAAGTCGCATATTTTTCCTCAGGCCAAGCATTCACTGTGGTATTGTTCCATAGCTGTTCTGGGGGGGGGCAACATCTATACTGAATAGTTCGATTTTTCATTGAGCCGTTAACATAGTCAAGAGGAAAAACTCAACGGCGCTGAGCTTTACCGTAGCAGCTGTCACGGCCTGAGCTGCTGTTTCATAACGTGATGTTTAAACAAAAAACTAAAAAAAGACCAAATTAGAGCATTTTATTTATCTTTTTGGCTATTTTGTTTCATCCCGGTTACAGAACATGTAAATCATGTGCTCTGGTCTCTGGACGGCCGGGGCTCTGGACGGCCGGGGCTCTGGACGGCCGGGGCTCTAAGTCTTATCTAAGTCTTATCCTCCAGCCGAGAGCACTGGCTGTCGTTGAAGTCATTTTTTGTTTGTTTTTTTGTACTGTGTTTTGTTCTCTTTTTTCCCACTGATTAACTTAACTGCGTCTTCAAGGGAACGAGGTGGCGAAACCAATCGGTGCACTCGCTTGGCGTTGTGACTGCTTGAAACCAGGCCCCTCAGTCCCCCGGCGCCGTAACAACCGCTGACGGAGAGCATCAAAATAAAAAAGGAGGAAAAGAAAAAATCCTGCCTGGAACCGATTTTTTTTAAATCTATTTTAAAGTCTCTTCTGGATCCAATCCGAACTGCTTTCTTGTCAACAAACTACTCGTGTCACCTGCATCTGCCCAAAGAGCGCCGTCATGTCCCACCTAATGTGTGTCATCGGTCGTGTAAAGACCTCGAATGATTCACTCTCGAAAATGATAGATCTCATTTTGAATTCATTTAAACCGGGAGTCATTTCGCTGTCGGCTGCTCCGCACGACAACCGGGGGACGTTTGATGACAAACACCTCCTCGCCAGTCACCACCCCCTGCCTGCACAAATGGGCCTATTTAACACCTGTTGGCCAATTTTTTATTTTTTTTTACTGGGGGTTGATGAGTAGGCAAAAAAAAGGACTTTCTTTCATATCGCCCGAAATGATCCCCTCGCCATATCTCTTTACCCGGATGTGCCATCAGTCACGTTGCGGCTACTCGGCGCAGAAGCGACGCGGCTTTGGAAAGACTTCATCCTTTTTTTCTTCTCTTTCTGTTCGTTTTTTTTCTCCTTTTGTTGTCAGCGTGTTTGACGAACTCTCATTTATATATATATATATATATATCTTTTTTTTCCTTTTTAATAAAAATTCCCAAAATAGCCTCCACTCCGACAGCTTTTTGTCCCTGGTACAGACATGCAACAGATATTGGAGCAAGGCTTCCATAAGGCGCCTGCCTCCGCTATTTAATACTGCAGCATTTTCGTGGCAAATAGTATTAAAAAACAAAAAAAAATAATGCACACACACAAACACTCTCACAAAGAGCGTACGTTCTTGCAATACTCCTCATATTAATGGAGAAATAATCATATTTTCCCTTTTTTGGGGGAGGGGGGAGGGGTGATTCAGTATAATTAGATGTCGGAGATGTATGGCTCACCTGAGGCGTCCTTATCCTCTCCATCTACATCAGCCTGCCCCGCGAAGGCGCTGGACTGGAAGGCTCGCCGGCAGATTTACGCTGCTGCTCGGTCCATTAATGCGTCCTTCTCTTTTTTTGTGTGTCCATTTGGCACAGTGGCCACTCCGCCGGACACTGACTAAGCTAGACAGGGGGGAGCGGGGAGGCTTTTTTTATGCCAGGTAAAACACAGTCACATACGTGAGAGGGGGGGGATTCTTTGAGCATAAATAAGATTTTAAAATGTATGCTATAGCCCAAAAGCCTCAAAATGGTATAGAAAACACACTTGTGGACATATGTGTGTGTGTGTGGCTGCCACATGTACTTTTGACTGTTTTTTTGTTTTTTTTTATGCCATGCGTACGTCTTTTCATGCCCGTGAGGTTGTGAATGGGCGACTTCGCTAGAGATGCCCATATATTCCGATTAACGCCGTGCAAGTTAATTTCACACATGGCGGCAGGACGAGACGTTTTAATTTACTGGGCTCGAATAGCCATAAAAATAAATAAATAAATTCATATCAAAATCTTCTAAACTGCTCACTTTTGTAAATGAAAGGTATATATTTGTTTTTATTAAAAATGTGTTCACAAACATTGTTTGTTTTGTATTTTCTTTTAACTTTTCAATGTTTTTTTCTTTATTTTTTTCTCTTTTAGAAATAAAAACACCACATCAACAGCGGAACCCGGCGAAGCCAAGGTGAACGTCGTCCCAATTTCATGTCTTTGGATTTGACTGGTTTTCCTAATGGGCGTCATCTGTTAATCTGTCCATGTTGTACTCTCCGCTTTTGTTTTCGCAGTCCGATTAAATCACGTTTAACCCGGATCCTGATTGCATTTGCAAGCCTGAGAGCATTCTCGTTCCCAAAATATATCATTCAATTAGCTTCGGTTTTTCCTTCACATTTTCTCCCCAGTCATTCATCTCCTGCAACAGTAAATGGACTGCACTTGTGCACACACACACACACACACGCACGCACACACACACACACACACACACACACACACACACATAGACAGACGCCAATAGCAGCAGGGGCGAGCGATTGGAGTGTCAGTGGTTTTGCTCAGAGACACTTCGATGGTTGAGCCGGCAGGGGCCGGGTAGCGCACCACCGGAGGAGGGCCGGGCTGCAGGCGAAAGAGATGTAGGGGATGCGAGGTCGGCTCTCTCCCCCCAAAACAGGAATCATTTGCTCCTGCTGGAGGGAAATTGGGTAATTTTCTCTCAGTTGCCCCCCCCCCCAAGTTATTAAACACGAACACAGTGATTTTTCTTTCTTTTTTACTCATGAAAATGGGTCCATCCATAGTACCTGGATGCTCAAATTATAATTACGACCATTTTGAAGTTGGGTTTTTGAAACCACCGAAGCCTCGTTCAGCCTTGAGGTCCTTGACTCTGCGCTCCCCTTTTATTTCATTTTATCTGATGTTACGATGTGGCATAATTCTGCGGCGCAGTTAACCCCCCCCAACCGACACCACCACCGCCAATATATCAAACACCCTTGTCAAGTCAACACGCCTCCTACCACACCCCCAGATGAGACGATGAGCTGCCAGC
Organism: Istiophorus platypterus; assembly: GCA_016859345.1. Taxonomy (NCBI): domain Eukaryota; kingdom Metazoa; phylum Chordata; class Actinopteri; order Istiophoriformes; family Istiophoridae; genus Istiophorus; species Istiophorus platypterus. The sequence continues at coordinate 25,277,321 of CM029123.1, forward strand.
TTCACTCCCAGTATAAACAGTTTTTATTCACTGCAGTCGTTCGCTCCCTTTGTGCCCCCCCCCTTCTTTGCTCCTCAGAAATATGTTTCCTTTTCAAAAATAATTTTCCACATGGCGTATCCAGTAATTGTAATATTTATGCACACTATCCCAGCCCTGCCATGATAAACCCATTGGAAAAGCTACAGTCGATGCAGGTTTTCTTCTTTAAAAAGCAGATATCGCCTTTCCCACTTGCGGAGATAAGACATCTTATTTTTTTTACCTCAGGTGCGACGGGCGTTATTGTGGCATGCGAGCGTCCTCCGACTGCACTGGACGCGAAAGGTGTGGCAACGGACGGACGGGCACTCGGACGGGCACCCGGGAGGAATGGTGGAGCTGCAATCCAGCACACGAATATAACATCTGTTTCCCAAGGGAGCCCTGGCACATGGACTGTCTCGTAAGGGGAAATGATAGACATCCTATCACATAATTGCTCTCCAGAAGGGCAGTTGGCAGTGGCAGTCTGGAAGGAAGGAATGAAGGAAGGAAGGAAGGAAGGAAGGAAGGAAGGAAGGAAGGAAGGAAAAGTACAATAATGATGAAATATTAATGAGATGATGAAAAAGTAATCATTCTGCTGCAGAAGCTCAGAGCCCAGAAGATCTGAGTGCCGACACCGGGAAATCAATAAGTCTGATCCAAAGTGGGACAATTTTCACATGACACATCGCTCATCACTGCACATCGGAGATGACACAGTGGTTCTGGAAGGACCCCCGAACACCCCCCCCCTTCCAATAGCTGACAGAGGATAAGGCAGCGTGGTCGGAAGCAGAGGAAGTAAATGTTTCATAAAAAAAAATATCAAGTAAAAGATGAAAATTTTAGATATAAACCGGGGACTGCATGTTTTTCTTTAATGCGCCGATTTCACTCCATTGCCCCCCCCACCCACCCCACCAAAAAAACATCCGCAGGTTCCTCCCTGCACTTCATTTCCACGTCCTTTTCATCACGACGTCGCCAGAGTCGAGGTGGAAAAGGAGAGGAGAGGCACAAAGGGGAACGTTAATATTCATGGCGGCAAAATCGTTCCCAAAAAAAAAAAGCGTTTTACAAATCACTGCACTTTGAAAGACACCTGCTAAATAGGTAATTTAAATGTTCTGTGATGGGAGAGAAGAAAAAAAAAATCCTGCAAATGGGATGGAGCGGGGCCCAGGCTCACCACTCTCTCAGAGGCTGAATGCTGAGGGACTTAATACCCCGCCACCGTATTTGTGTTATTACCAGACCTCTCACAATCAAGGCACGCGCTATCAAGCCTAGCAGAATTACTAGAAATTAGTCAAGTAGACCTCAATTATCCCCAAAGGAGACATTTTTACACCTCAAAATATGAATTCCTTTAATTTTCTCACATTAAAAACTACAATTTGGCGGAAAAAAAAAAAAAAAACCCAAACAAAGTCGAGATCAACTAATTATTTTATTCCTTGACTTTTAATCCAATCGCACAGACTTCAGCAGCAGCAGCAGGTGGGAGTTCGTTTTATTCATTCTTGAGTTACAGTATGCATGCATCGTCGGCGCAGGCCGGAAAAAGAAAAGTATGAATTTGCACCAATGTGCAAAGGAGAATTTGAGATATGTTATATATTTCCTCCTGATACAGGAGCCGGTCTATAATTCGCAGAACGTGACTGCACAGCGCAGGCTCTCAGAGAAGTTGCCCCCCCCAGTGACATTTCTCCGGCTGCAACCGAAAGGTACGGGGGGGGGGCGCGATCTCGTTTGCCCCGTTAGCAAAACCTCAACTGGCAAAGTCAGCTAAACGGCCCGTTCCCACAGAGGCCCGGGTGTCGCGTCATGATCCTCCCCAGCTGCTGCGAACGTGGCGGTGGTTTGGAGGGCTAGCTCCTCCTATACTGGTTGACTATACGATGAACCAGGCCCGGCTGAAGGACAGGAGCTGCCTCATCGCTGTGGCGTGATATAAGACAACATGGTGACGTTTATGAATAAATATTAAAGCGCCAGTTCACCCAGATCTCGAAAACGTAGCATCCCCCCCTTGTGTACTGTTACCTGAACATGTGGACGGTGTTGTTTCATTCTTAGTATCTGAAGTTCCAGGTTCAATCTTGACCTCGGAAGCAAGAAATGTAATCTCACTACAAGGTTCGTTTGGAGGCTTTTCTGAAGCTACATGATCTTGATCGGTAGTTTGAGTGTATCAGTCGTCATAGAATTGCAATTTATGCATATTTTTTTTATTTCTGAGCACCCCAAGGACCAGGGAACACCTGAAATGTTTGAGAAAACTGTCCTGACATGTCCGTAATGTCCATTTGGTCTTTTTTATTTAGTCATTAATTTTTATGCTCTTTTGGCATGTGCTTTTTCTTATTTCTGCAAAAGCAAAGCGCACTTCTTGCACTGCTTTTCTTTGGATGAGAGTCGTTTCTTCTATAAAAATGAAAAATTGGGCTACCGGAGGTGGAGCGCAGGTTCAGTGGATCGGCGGATCGACCTTGGCCACCTTTGTCAGTGTGCTGCTGCTGGAGTTGCAAATGTAAGTTTTCAAGGCTTTGAGCGAGACAAATTAAAATTCCTTTCACCTCCCAGACGGTGGCGGGGGTCTTGACAGAGGGTGGTGGAAAACCTCAGAATAAAAAAGCTGAAAAATATTTGCATAGGTCAGTGTCACCGCCAGTCAAATTGCCCTCAAATCAGGTCTTCTACTTAGCTGGCAAGCTAGGATAGTAATTTTCTAACTTGTGTTCGCTAGTTTGGGTGAACTGTTTCAAACAGTTCATGTCTGCTTTTAGTGAGCCTGGATGAGCTAAGAGCGTCACGTAGTTCATAAACTCGTATAAAAAAACTTTAAAGACTAATTTGTGTCTAGATTGTCTCTTTTTGGCCACAGTTTCACCTTTTAAGTGATGATCTGGCACTTGGGCTGCCTCATTTACCCCCAAGCGAGGAGCTTCTTGGGGTGATGGCTAACTAGCTATCAGGCCGGCTTAGTCTAAGCTAATTACTAATTACTAATGTTAACAAGGGAATGAAGCTAAAAATCCCTTATGAAGACAAAAAACCCCACATCTATGCCTGAGCCTTATTTTATTGGCTGTATTTGATGGCAGGGTTTCATTTGTATATTAACGTCAGTATATTTGTGGATGCTGCTCCATATTTCAGTTTCCTGACAAATAATACATGTTCAGAGTCGTTGTCTGTGTTTGTTTGTGTATTTTTTTGGGGGGGGTCATCGGAGGTTCACAGGGAGAGCCCCCCCAGCGGAGCGACACGATACATCGCTACCCACATTTCAGCTTTAACCCCAGCAGGCATGAAAGGTGGCAAGGGCAGCGGCGAGAGGCCTCTCAGAATGCAACCGGCGACCCGACGAACGACCCCGACGTTTCCTTCCTCTCCGCCTGTCAGCGCCGTCGCACCATGGACTTCTAAGGCTTCGTACCTCTTTCTACACCTTTATTTTTTGTTGTGCTGATTTCGTGTCCGAGCGCTCGCTCGCTCACTCGTCCGCTCGCCGGGGCTCCTTCTCATGCGCCACTGTTGACGCAGCAACAGACATGGAGGGAGGCTCATGATTATGAACCACGATGAGGCAATTAAATTGCGATTGAGACCTTTTTTTTATTATTCCTCAAAAAAATTTTAACAGGCAGGACATGATGGGTTTTTTCCCCCCGACTGAGACGGACTGGAGCAGGGCAGGGGGGGGAAGTGAAATCCAAACTTCGTCATGCTGCGGCGTGTAGCGGGTTTTAAAGTGAAATGAGAAGTGAAAGGACATTGGTGCCACGGCACACATCACCCCCCCCCCCCATCCCCCGCCCATTCACACACCAGGAGCTCATCACGCCGGCTCGATAGCCGCTGATGAAGCAGGTCTGGAGTGAAGCGGCGGGCCCCCCACACAGTGGAGTCCATACCGGAGGCTCTGTAGCATGTGGTTTCAATGTCATGCACGCTACAATTATCTCCTTAACCACCGTCACTAGCGCTTTTGGCATGTGCCGCTGAGTAAGGTTGTCAGCGTCCATGTCCGCACGACATAGCGCCTCCAGACATGCTTCCCGACACGCGTCCCAATGCAGTTGTCATGATGTCGAGACGCGAACCTTGGATCCGGCCAAAGTCGGTCCCGCGGCAAAAGGATGAGGGGCAGCAGTTTGGCCTCTGGTTTCACAGAAAGGGGATGTTTGGCCACGAATCAATCCGTTCAAGGATATAATGATTGAAGTTTAATTTATAGATGGACTTTGCGTTTTTATGACTTTTTTTTTTTTATAAACCTAATTCCTTGATGGTAAGAAAATGAAAATCTGTCAGTAAATTGCTTTTAAAGGGGAAACTTTGGTTTATTATTCCTGGCCATCCACCCCACACCCCACCCCCCAGCTTTTTTTCCACTGCATCGAGGGAGCAGCACGCTGAACCCGACAGAACCTCGCCGACAAGCATAAATTTTCTACTGCAAATTATTCAACTGGCAACATGCTGGAGGGTGAGTTGACTGCCCATAGGTCCGTGTTGAACCATTGACTGGACGTCATGCTGCGGCAAACCACCTATACGTACGTCCATGGTGCAAGCACTCGAGAAGCACACAAAAGTTGGATCCACTCATTAAAAAAAACTCGATAGAGCAGCTCTAGGCCAGAAAATTCCACAGCACATCTATGATAACCATTATTTCCAGTCAGTTTCCTTCCTATGGCCACCGATAGTGGCTTTTGAGAGCAATGCTTTACCGAAAGCCCATCGACTTGAATTCCAATCACTTAGAAAATGGAATCCGATGATGACATATTTTTGCAGCAGTGGGCGGGGTGGGGGGGTCAAACCACCCATAACTTCTGAAAATGTCTGCTGGAAAAATCTGCTGCGGGAGCAGCTTGCCGTCTAATTTTAAAGGACGACCGCATTGTCTTTTATTTATCTATCTATTTATTTATTCATTTTATTTTCAACACACAGTCTCCACCAGGTAACACCAGGCGTGAGCTTTCCGGGCACCAACCCCCCCTCCTTCTCCGAGTTTGAAAACCACTGCTTCACTTTTATCCAAACAGATGTGGCTGCCCCCCACCCCCCACCCCGAGAACAGGACCCCCACTTCCACAGCGCCTGCAAGGGAGGGAGGCAATTATGGAGATTCATCACTGCAGTTTGTCTCCGGGGCACACGGCTCATCTCCGGGGGCTGGGGGGGGGGTGATATATCTCTGCACTGTGTTGGACGACTCGCAGATGTTGCATGTCACCCGGCATGGGGGAAACAAACAGCCATTCAATACCCCCCCCCCCGAGTGCAGCCTCAACGCTGCTGCTGCTGCAAAGGTATGAAGTTTGCAGGCTTACAGATTCCAGATGTTCCTTTTTTTTTTTTTTACAGCAGAGCAAGGTTATTTGTTTGTAGATGCTGTGCTGGAGATCGGGGGGGGGGGGGGCGCTGTGTATTTCAGATGTCAATTTCTGTGACAACAAGTACAACATCCAGTCACGCTGGCTTGAAAGAGCACCCGAAGGAAAAAAAAAAGTAGCATGTGTTCCAGGTGGAGATGAAATGGTTTTTGACATATATTTCATGTTGGCATCTGTGAGAAGAAAACAAGACCTGGAAACATAATCTCTGTAATCATTTACTGTAATTTGTGTCTTTGTTCATATTTAACCAAGCGAAAAATAAATAAATAAGTAAATGTTTTACAGGAAGGCATTGATTTAAATAAGTGAACAAATTATCCAGATTTCTAAAAACACGGATGGGTCAGAGATGACGAAACACGGCAACGGATGAAGTGCCACGCGTTGATAAAAAATGCCGTCCGGACAGGATGTGCCGCATCACATCCGGACCCGGCCTTCCCTGAACCAAAGCCCCCCCCCAGCCCCCCATCACCACAATCTCGGGCCCAGTGGGCCAGTTCAGAGACGGGGCAGGCACGCTCTCTCTCTCTCTCTCTCTCTCTCTCTCTCTCTCTCTCTCTCTCTCTCTCTCTCTCTCTCTCTCTCTCTCTCTCTCTCTCTCTCTCTCTCTCTCTCTCTCCCTCTCTCTCTCTTTCTCCCTCTCTCTCTCTCCCTCTCTCTCTCTCTCTCTCTCTCTCTCTCTCTCTCTCTCTCTCTCTCTCTCTCTCTCTCTCTCTCTCTCTCTCTCTCTCTCTCTCTCTCTCTCTCTCTCTCTCTCTCTCTCTCTCTCTCTCTCTCTCTCTCTCTCTCTCTCTCTCTCTCTCTCTCTCTCTCTCTCTCTCTCTCTCTCTCTCTCTCTCTCTCTCTCTCTCTCTCTCTCTCTCTCTCTCTCTCTCTCTCTCTCTCTCTCTCTCTCTCTCTCTCTCTCTCTCTCTCTCTCTCTCTCTCTCTCTCTCTCTCTCTCTCTCTCTCTCTCTCTCTCTCTCTCTCTCTCTCTCTCTCTCTCTCTCTCTCTCTCTCTCTCTCTCTCTCTCTCTCTCTCTCTCTCTCTCTCTCTCTCTCTCTCTCTCTCTCTCTCTCTCTCTCTCTCTCTCTCTCTCTCTCTCTCTCTCTCTCTCTCTCTCTCTCTCTCTCTCTCTCTCTCTCTCTCTCTCTCTCTCTCTCTCTCTCTCTCTCTCTCTCTCTCTCTCTCTCTCTCTCTCTCTCTCTCTCTCTCTCTCTCTCTCTCTCTCTCTCTCTCTCTCTCTCTCTCTCTCTCTCTCTCTCTCTCTCTCTCTCTCTCTCTCTCTCTCTCTCTCTCTCTCTCTCTCTCTCTCTCTCTCTCTCTCTCTCTCTCTCTCTCTCTCTCTCTCTCTCTCTCTCTCTCTCT
>CM029123.1:25286618-25299118 GCA_016859345.1 Istiophorus platypterus
AAAAAAAAAAAAAAAAAAAAAAAAAAAAAAAAAAAAAAAAAAAAAAAAAAAAAAAAAAAAAAAAAAAAAAAAAAAAAAAAAAAAAAAAAAAAAAAAAAAAAAAAAAAAAAAAAAAAAAAAAAAAAAAAAAAAAAAAAAAAAAAAAAAAAAAAAAAAAAAAAAAAAAAAAAAAAAAAAAAAAAAAAAAAAAAAAAAAAAAAAAAAAAAAAAAAAAAAAAAAAAAAAAAAAAAAAAAAAAAAAAAAAAAAAAAAAAAAAAAAAAAAAAAAAAAAAAAAAAAAAAAAAAAAAAAAAAAAAAAAAAAAAAAAAAAAAAAAAAAAAAAAAAAAAAAAAAAAAAAAAAAAAAAAAAAAAAAAAAAAAAAAAAAAAAAAAAAAAAAAAAAAAAAAAAAAAAAAAAAAAAAAAAAAAAAAAAAAAAAAAAAAAAAAAAAAAAAAAAAAAAAAAAAAAAAAAAAAAAAAAAAAAAAAAAAAAAAAAAAAAAAAAAAAAAAAAAAAAAAAAAAAAAAAAAAAAAAAAAAAAAAAAAAAAAAAAAAAAAAAAAAAAAAAAAAAAAAAAAAAAAAAAAAAAAAAAAAAAAAAAAAAAAAAAAAAAAAAAAAAAAAAAAAAAAAAAAAAAAAAAAAAAAAAAAAAAAAAAAAAAAAAAAAAAAAAAAAAAGAAAGAGGTGGGTTGAGAGGCATGGTGCTAATTAACCCTCAATTCATGCATTTTGATTCAATTTAGGGAAATTTCCCCCCATTGAGAGGAGGAAATAATGACTCCAAGGCAGCCGGTAAGAACAAATTGCAAGCAATTTTGGCTCAAAGCGAAACCTTTCATCTACAGGAGGAAGCCGCCATCTGCAGCAGGTCGCGCTGACATATAGCGCTACGTCTTAGTAATCATCTGGGTTTTTTGGATCAAATAACTTTTAGGATCGGCTGGCTCGGCTTCGGGTTCTCCGGCCCCTCTACTGTACATCCTCTCCTCTTTTAAAAAGATTTCAGCTCCGAAAAATAAAGAAAGATTTAAATCTTCATTCAAATCTATCCGTTCACACGGCCTCAGAGTGTTTTTCTTGTTTTTGCGGGCGCGCCGACACGTGTCGTCACCTCGGCTGCGCTCGGCCGACTTGGAGGCGTGGACGGTTGCGACAGGAGGGGCCGAGGCGCCCGTCAGGGGGGGGCATCAGCAGGGTGACAACCGCTGTTCCACCGCTCCTCTCCACCCACCTCCTCTTCTTCCTCTCCTCCCCCCAACAGGGATCCATCCCTCCTTATGTAAATGTCACTATGTTGCCTCATGGACCCCCGCAACATCCATCTCCTTGTGGAAATGCCACGGCATCAGCACCGCTGTGCATCGATCCAGCGCCGCGGCAGCAGGACCCGGGGGGGTAAAAAAAAAAAAAAAGAAAGAGGTGGGTTGAGAGGCATGGTGCTATTTTTGGGGGAAGGGGTGTGGTCTACGCTGCGCTGCTTCAGAGAGTTGAACGCAAAGACAACAAACAAAAACAAGTATACAATCGAAACGGCCTCATTGAGGGAGGAAGAGGAGGCCGTCGACAGGAGGCGCGGAAAAGAGACAGACACGGTGACGGATGCCGCGGTGGTGGGGTCGGGGGGGCGCAGGGATCTGATATGTATTTTTCATTCTCTGTACACAGTGCAAGGGTGGCGTGCCGTCCCGCACGATAAGGAAGTGGTCCCGGCTGAGATTAATGGCCTCGCTTACAGTGCCATGCGTAATCAGCACAGATGTTGTGCGTGGGGGGGGCTGGAAAAAAAAAAAAGATGACTTTGCTGACAAGCGCAGTGTCCTCTATGTCAACGGGAGAGAACCCCCCCCCCCCACGCCCCGACCGTTACCCCCCCCGATATCCCCCGCTGAGCTGTGTCGCGCTGATGAAAATCTCCCACCGCCGCCCCTATGGATTCAATCAAGCTGTTTCCAGTTATTTTCTCGCTCAAACTACCCCACCCCCCCACCCCCCCACCCTCCACCACCACTGCTGGATTGTCCCTTCATCTCCCACTGAGCAGCACCAGAAGATTTCATCAGCCCACCTCCAAAGGGAAACCTTGACATTCAGAGTAACGGCCCCGTTATTAGTTAACATTAGTTTTCTTCACCAGGTGTGTTTTTGTGTGTGTGTGTGTGTGTGTGTGTGTGTGTGTGTGTGTGGGTGTGTGTGTGGGTGGGTGTGTGGGTGGGTGGGTGGGGGGAGTGTTAGTTGTCTTTGTGGCTTGAACAGTATATAGGAACCTCCCCCAGTTCGAGATTAAGGCAAAGAAAGTGGAAACTTGTGGCGTAAACTAACAGTGACTCACTTTTCAAACACAGCGCCGCTGAAAAAGGGTGAAATTTATATTTCCTTCATGCTTCATCTTCTCGGTACCATTTTTTTTTTTTTACCAGACCCGACCACACAGGATTTTTGTATGATTCTAGAAAAAAAAAACAACTCACATCTCAAATGTACCGAAAATGATGAAGAGCAGCCATCTAACGCCTTTTGACGGAAGGTGTGGTTCTGAAATCTATATAAAACTAATTGCTCTCGGGCTTCTATAAGGCTCTGAATTGCATCTGGCACCGGTGCGGTTTCGGCGTTGGGTTTGATTAAATCGCTGGACCTCCTGTTCGACACAGTTGGGCTGGCACCGCTTGTCTCTGCTTACTGGCGCCTCTCCTGGGCGGCTCTTCCCTCTCCCATCTGGCGCCGCCAGCGCTTGCCAGCGAGCTTCCTTCTTCCTCGCACCGTTCCGCTCTGTTCCCCTCTGCCCGTCCGTCCATCCGTCCCCCGCCAGGAGAACCTCCCTATCAAGGACGGACTCACCGAGACGGAGGGTTTTACAGATAGACGGACCCCCCCCCCCAACCCCCCCTGGCACACACCAAGCACAAAGCATCTCCGCCGTATCCTGTACTTTTTGAAGCCTTGTTCAAGTTCTCCATCGTTCTCCCGCGTTCAATATGTTTGGCCAGACTTTGTGTCACATTTTGGCAGTTTCAGATCCTCCTGGTTAGCTGGAGGTATTTCAGGTATATTACCCCAACCCCCCCCCCATGTGACTTGTAGGCTCCTGCGGGGACTGCAGGTATTTCTGATGGGAACTCAGCGATGCGCCAGGATCGCTTGCGGGGGGGAGGAACGCCTATAGTCGAATTTAGAGTGAGTTTCAACACAAGGAGGAGTCGCGGCATGAACATCGCGGATGCTCTGAGTTGACGGGTACAAACGGAAAAGTAAAATGAAAAATAAAAAATAACGTAAGAGCATAAATGAGAGTGGAAACCATCCAGCTTCATTGTAAATGAAGTAGGATGTGTAGCTCGTGAGGTTCCCCACCGTCCTCCAGCATCACTTTTAACAGCTGTATTATTATTATTATTACATGTTCTCTGAGCCCCAAATGTCTTTTCTATTTTATTTTCTTATTCAGGCCGGAGGAAACGGAGGCACATGCAACGCCGGCGCCATAATATAACAAGGGAGCGAAGCCGGTGAACTACTGACATGTTTTTGAGTAATGTGATCCGTTATGTTTAACGTCTGATGACGATGATCAATGGGGGAGACACTGCCCAGCGGTGCATAAGCACCAATTAGCAGCCGCGGATCAGAGGCGCAGCCCATTAAGGGGCCCGGGAAGCGGAAAGTTTGCTGCCATACGCGACTTGGGCGGGAAGTTTCCCACTCGCCTCTTCATCACCAATACTGGGCAATTACCATGCTTGACCCAAAGGGTCAGTTCACTCAAATCATACACTACCCCCCCCCATGTCTGTTGCTGTAGCCATCCACGTGGAAGGTTCTGGTCGAAACCACTTTCCAGGAATGAAAATGTCAGATACATTGGAAATGTTGCTGTGGTGTTTTTCCAATGTCTTTTTTTTTTCCAGCGTTTCGAGCGGCACAAGAAAAAAGAAAAGAAAAAGAAATCCCATCCCCCTTCATCACGCTGCAGTGGCGGCGGAAGTTAAAGAGGCTCGACGTATAAAAACCTCAGCTAAAGAAATGGAAGCGGTTAGAATCCATTTTTTTTTGTCTTTTGTAATTAGGCTGAAGTAAACCTTCTACAGCACCAACGCGAGCAAATTGCCGCCGTACCGAATTTAATCTGGTGCCGACTATGTTAGCGGCCCGAGACAGACTGAAACCATGCCCACCCCCACCCCCCCCTTGATTACACATATCTGTCATCGGCGCTTGTTGATTCAGACGGGGTCAGAGAAAGCAGCCTGATCAGACATATGGGAACGTTTCCGCGCGGCTGGTTTTTCCGGTGCAAGCATCGTATGTACTGCTCTTTCTAGTGTGTCGTGCGCCGAAGAGGCATTTGTGTGTTGAGGGTGTGTTTGCGTTGAACACAAAATAGGTGCCAAAAAACTGCTCTCCTCCCTCTTAAGTTTCATTTTGGCACAATGGGGGTGGAAAAAACAAAGTATGTTTCGCAGTGCGCTGTGAGATCCCCCCGCGAGCTGATCCAAATGGGGGAAGAAAAGTCTTCAGCGCCCCCCGCCGGCAATGCCGGACGTCCAGACGGGAACCCAAGGGGGGGGGGGCGGTTAATGTGACTGACGGTTGTGACAGCTGCACGCGCTCAGCCTCGGCTGTGAGGAGCAACTAGAAAGCGAGAGCGGCGGCGGCAGATCAAAGTAGCCCGCCTTGATCGCTTTGCCGCGGAGCTTGGGAAGCTGTGTAGTCAGTCAGGGGAGACAGGTGTCAAAACAGCGGCTGCTACAAAGACTGACGAGTCCACATGTCGAACTCCTGCAGGTGGAGGTGTCAAGAAAGTTCCAAGTTTGAAGGATCTAAAACCGAGCGCGGGGTTGAAAAAAGCTGCCGTGTGGTTTTATATAAAAACGCATTTTAAAAGGTGATTTCGTTAACGACGACATCATTATAGCTCACGGACAAAAATACACGATAATGTACAGCGTGGTGGCAGGTGGGGGCTGAGAAAGTGTGAACCGATGATGGCAGCAAATGGGAGAAAAACAGACCTCTTTTGTTTTGTTTAGTCATTAATTCGTTTTTTTTTTTTTAATCCTAGAATGCAGCAAAGTTTTTGTTCCTCCAAGTGAGTATTTTACGACAAGGGAGCAGTAAACAAAACAGCTTGAAAATTATCTCAAATTGAGCTTTCTTTATGGATTCGGAATGGTCTTTGTGCATCAGGCGGCAATAAAGAAGTCATTCTGTTTGGGGGTAAAAAGAAAATGAAATCAAAATGGAAGTTGGGATATCGGGCAAAAAAAAGAAAAGGTGATGGGATGGTTCTGAGGTCGAGCAGCAACAGAGGAGACGCCCCCTGGTTGTAAGTGGCTTAAATGTTAGAACCCGTTTACACTGTCCCCTCATTACCTGACCCTTCCCTTTGCGAGTTGGGTCAATGCAAACAGAATTGGGTTCAGATCAAAACCGATGGTCTGTTTTTCTTTGCATTCCTGTAGGAGCAGCGTCCTTCAGCGCCACGTCTGCGCGGACATGGCGTCGACGGAGGACGTCCCCGGTAATGGAGACCGGCAACGGAGGCCAGCAACAGAGGCCAGCAACAGAGGCCAGCAACAGAGGCCAGCAACAGAGGCCATCCCCAGCGACGACGGAGGACGGTCCCTGCCGACGGCAGCCGGTGACAGAGGCTGGCGACAGAGGACGGTTTGAGAGATAAGAGTTAGAGCCCCCCCTGCGTTTACCAGCAAAGAGGCGTTGACCGTTTGCCTCCGCCTCTGTCGGTGGAGCACCGCCTCCGCACTCGAACCCGAGAAGTAACTCCTCGTGCAGGAAAATAAAAAATTTTAAATTTTTAAAAGTCGCACGCGCAGCTCGACAGACGGAGCTTGAGATGAGCGCTGATCATGTCGGCTTTCGCATGTGCAAGGAGGGATTAAGAAAAAAAACAGGTTTGCTTTGACCTATCAGAAGAGTGAGGCTGACAGGCCGACATAATCTTCCAGGAAGTTGGAGCTCTGGGCTGTGAATGATGGATAAAGGGACGGGGAGCCGAGTGACGGAGTGCCGGTGGTGGATGGGTGGACATGTGGATGGATGGATAAGAGGGTTGATGGATGGGTGGATGGATGGATGAGAGGGATGGTGCGGCGAGGTGGGGGGGGCGCTCTGATGCCCTCATGCATTTGATTTGAGATAACCGGTACCTGTGTAGTCATCCAGGGCTGTAACACAGGCTCCGCACACACGGGAACATATACACAGTGTAAAATACACTCACACACACACACACACACACACACCCTCACACACTTGTCAGATAAGACAGCCCTGCATCAGGGATCGTTGCTCACAAAGCTCGAGGCCCTCAACGACCCCCCCGCCACCCACCCACCCCCCTACCTCCCCTTTGGAGAATCCTGCCGCCGTAGATGCTCCCGTGAACCCACTCTCTGCATGGGATGGAACGGGGGGGGGTTGCTGTCACAGGCAATAATGGGGGGGGGCGCTTTATCTCGGGATCAAGCCCCATCATGATGAAAACCTCTGTCATCCCGGGCGGCCTCCCGGGGTTCCCTCTTTGCCCTTGTTGCTGATGACGCCAAACGATCCGGCGAGCACCATTTGAAATGCGCATCTCGACCGGCGTGAGTCACGCGTGTCATTTTTTTTTGTTTTTCTTTTCAATCTCCCATGGATGTGGCGAGCACCTGTACTTGACAGTCACCGAACCCGAGAATTTTCATTTTTGTGCCGCGTCGCCGACCCTCCACCGAACTCTGTGCTCCCCCCTCACACACACACACACACACACACACACACACACACACACACGTAAAGTCCCAGAGCGGAAACAGAGGTCGCCCGGACTCAGCTTCGTTTCATAAACCCGACGTGCGTGCTCCAATAAGTATTCCACAGCATTTCCCAATTGCGCCCTCAGAATGAAGGCAAAGATGTCGGAGAAGGACGGGGTAGTGTGTGTGTGTGTGTGTGTGTGTGTGTGTGTGTGTGCGTATGTGTGTGGCGGGTTCGAAAGGAACAAAGGTCATAAACCAGGCTTGAATCTGCAAAACTGAATATTTCTGACTTCGGCATGTGGCAGTTTTTCCCAAATCTTTTGCTTCCGTGAGGACGAGCTCAAGGCCGGTTTACATTGCAGCCTCCCCGTTGTCACAAAGCACCATGTAACCATTGCAGGGAACGTGTTTAATTTGGATTTTATTTATTTATTTATTTTGCATTTTTAAGCTCAACATTCCTGTCGAATTCCCTGTGAGACAGGTTTCTCTGGGGCCTCATCTCTTCATCCGTCCGCCCGGAGAGGCTTTTTTTCCCTTAACTTGCCGTAGATGCGGAGGCAGGGAGACGGAGCGAACTCAGACAATGTGCACTTGTCCGTCCACTGGTCACTGTGTTCTTCCTAAGCCCTGTTTTTTTGAAAAGAATTTAAAAATCGCTTTTCACTGGTTTCCAAGACATTTTCCTCAGGTTCTCCCTCCCCCTTCTTTTTTTTTTCTTTCTGCCACTTGTCTTCAGATCTGATAGCAGAGCTGATAGCGGCTTCTCCCCACTGATGAGATTCGTTATTATTCAGTCGAAAGGTTCTTTTTTTTATTATAATTATTTTATTTTTCAGCGGTTTTAGATGGAACGGTAATCCGGGTGTTAGGAGGCTTCGTCCGAATCGGTTCAGACGGCGTTGTGCCTGGGTCGTTACGTGCACGCTGATCAGGGCGACATTAAAAAAGATGTTTTGTGTTTTTTTTTCCTTCGGTACAGGCCCGTCCTCCTCCGCTCACTGTGATTCAGTCTCAAGGCTCGCCAGCGTTATGGGGACGAGCGGTGAGATGGCCGCTCGACCAGTTGTAGGGGAAAACATGCAGAAGCTGGTCACATAAAGCTGCGGATTGCACCCCCCCCCAACCACTTTCAAACAATCAGGTTGTTTCGCCTTCGCAGGGGCTGCAGATGTACTCCGGCGCCACCCGCCCCCCTTCAGTGGTCCGGTACCTCTCCATCAGCTGCGCTCCACCGCCGGAAAAGACAGGGGGTCGTACAAATTCACGGTCGGGGGGGGGGACTTTTTTTGCAGACAAGAGCCTGGTTCGCAGACGGTGGTGCTCTCGACCCGTGACCCCGCCCCCCTGACTCCCTCTCCACGGCGCCAAGCGCAGCTGTGGCAGTCGGAGAGTTTAAAAATGTAATTTCCGGAAATAATGAACCAATTAAAATGAAATGCCACCCATAAACACGGACTAATCTTCTCCTTATTTGCATTTTGTAATTCATTATTTCAGAGCATTCGTCTTATCATGAGTGAGTGGCTCCTGCACTTAATGCTGGGGAGCACCGCGTTCTGTTTATCTGCCCACCCATCCGTCTACCCATGACAACAATCTCCTCCATCGACGCCCCACCTCTACCGAACAGAAGCAGAGTCCCCCATCCTCCACTCAGACGGGGGGGTTTGTACTCAAGGACGTCTTCACGTGACCAGACAAGAAACCTCAAGCCGTTACCAGCACTGTATGTTTTTTTTCTGTAGGTTTTGTTTTGTTTTGTTCTACTTTAGTTTTTTTTTTTTTTTTGCTTTAGCTGAAAGTGTCGTCCAGGTTCACCTGAGCAGTGTCACTCAAAAAAAAAAACCATCGCGAGAAACTCGTGAAAAATACATGAAACACGGAATAAATTTTTTAAAAATCTAACATTGCAGCCGTTGGTCTCATCGTTGTCCTCGAGCCTGGCAGATTCTAGGTCCCCTGATCACCGCGCACAGTGTTGGACACTCACTGCCCTTCTTTTTAGTTTCGGCCGAATGAACAGCTCGATGCCGGCTGAGGGGTCGCGTCGGTATCGGCGGGGCTAAAGGTCGGGGGGCCCAAAAGCCAGAGGGGCGGGGACTGGGTAAGGCCGTCAGCCCGATCTCTGGACCAGCAGGAGAGGAGAAAGTTGAAGCGCTGCCTCAACAAGGCCCTTGTAAGTGGGAAACTTGTCCGACCCCCAGCCACCCCCCCGTTTGAAGTTACTTCCAGGCTCGATTATTGCAACTCCCTATTATCAAGCTGTCCCAATAAGACTTTAGTCTCCAGCTGATTCCGAATGCTGCTATGACAGTATTGACAAGAACCAGAGAAAAGAAATCACATCTCTCCTGTGTTACCTTCTCTGCATTGGCTCCCTGTCAAATCCAGAATACAATTTAAAATCCTCCTCCTCACCTACAAAGCCCTTAATGGCTGCAAACCATCCTGTCTTAAAGAGCTCCTAGTACCTTATTATCACAGTAGAACACTTTGCTTCCTTAATGCAGGATTACTAGTGGTTCCTAGAGTCTCTACAAGTAGAACAGGAGGCGGAGCCCTCAGTGGTCAGGCTCCTCTGCTGTGGAACCATCTTCCAGTTTGGGTCCAGGAGGCCGACGCCCTCCCCACGTTTAAGAGTTGGCTTCATTCCTTCATTCAGTCCTTCATTTTTGATATAGCTTATGGTTAAAACTGGCTCAGGATTAGTCTGAGCCATCTCCTTGCTATACTGCTATAGGCCTAGATCACCGGGGGACTTCCCATGATGCACCGGACTCCCCGCTCCACCGCCTCCTCCGCTCCCTGTTTGCATTAACATCTCACAAACACTAGTTACTAACTGTCCTTCCTCTCTCTCCTGTAGTTCTGTTCTTCATCATTTCTCTCCTCCTCTTCCTTGTCTCTCTCTCCTGTCACTTTCTGCAGGTTTTTTCTGATGTTCCTGAGTCTGGATCCATGGTCTCAGACCACCTACTGCCTCATGAGCCTGATCAACACCCACTGCTTTAATTATTATGATTACTGCTGTTACCATTTCATTTAGTGCTATTAGTAATATTATCAGCCATGTTAGTATAAGTATAGTATATATAGCTTTTAGTCCCATTATTATGCTATGCTCTCTCTCTTCCATCCTGCCAACCTTGTCTTTTGCTCTCTCTCCTCCATCCTGTCCCCCCGTCTCTCTCTCTCTCTCTCTCTCTCTCTCTCTCTCTCTCTCTTGGCAGACCCCCCCCCCCCCCATAAGCCAGGAGCTGTTCAACGTTTCTACCTGTTTAAAGGAAGTTTTTCGTTGCCACTGTCACCAAGTCCTTGCTCATGGGGGGATGTTGGGTCTCTGTAAATAATAACTATAGAGTCTGGTCTAGACCTGATCTATATGAAAAGTGACCTGAGATAAAGTCTGTTATAATATAGCGCTGTAGAAATAAAGTTGAATTGTGATTGAATTCTGATTGAATTGAACCGACAGCCCTGGGCAGGGCCTTCAGTGACCCGCTGCCCCCCCAGTGAAGTGGACAGCAATACGTCCAATTTGTTCTCCTATAAATGTGCTGCTTCTTTCCCACACCATTGCTTGACATACAATATGTGAAGTACTACACTTCATGCTCAAGATGTGAAACATTATTATTGTAAACACTGTGTTAATTACATCTCAAGTGAATACACCAACTTTGAAATATTGTCTCATGTAAACATTTTTTTGTTTTTTTCTCTAACTATGCTAGTACCCTCCCTCGCCTATTTCCTGTTGCTGAGGTAATGGCGCAAAAACCTCCCCCCTGTTGGATTAATAAAGTTAATCTCATCATATCTTATCATATCTTAAAAGAGGGCATTGTCCAAAGCAAAATCTAACTATATGAATTTAAGTACAGTTTAACCACAATTTAATCAAACTTAATTTGAACTAAGTTCAAACGCACTGAGGAAAAAAACTGGTACCAATGGAAAACTGTTAGTAACATAGTAACTGATCAACAGTCCTGCACCACTGAGTGTAAATACTGAGAAATACTGAGCTCGGCTGAACACGGATACATCGTTCATGACATTGGGCCTCAGCAAAAAGAAAAATACAACTGAGCAGTCTGAACTTTGGATGGCAGAGTGTCAAAATGTAGAATGGGTGATGAAGTGAGTGCATCGGCATCAGTGAGGAAATTAAGAATAGAATTAGAAACTCACCAGTAAAACCACCAAACAGCGGCGACCCGGTGCACAGCCACAAGCTCCTTGGCTGCAGCTCACCTGACGGGGCCGGCGAGCCGAGGAGGGAATAACGCACAGGGAACCGCTCCGATCCGGAGACCGTCGGCCGTTTGCCCGCATTGTGCCGCAAAAAAAGCAGATCGTCACCACCATCAGTGGCCGTAACCTCCGGCCGTCCTCCGGCGTTCATTGAAAGTGAGATGAAAGCCAGAGAGAGAGAGAGAGGGAGAGAGAGAGAGGGTGAGGGAGCTTTCTGGGGATTTAAATTATTGAGCAGCAACATGAAATCTAATTCAGAGTGATAAATGAAATTACATTAAATTAGACTCTGAGAACTATGCAACCCAATCGTTGCTTGGAGGGAATAAAGGTAATGGCGTGTGTTAGGAAGTGAATGTGTGTGTGTGTGTGCGTGTATGTGAGTGTGTGTGTGCGTTTGTGTTTCGATGAAATGCGCAGCTCTTTGCCTCGGTGCCTTCCCCGCCCCCCGTTTCCTTTAAGAAGCCTATAGTCCTCTCGTCCCTTAAACATAAGGAATCCATAACGCTCTGCCCGCGCGGTGGCGAAAGGACCCTACGGTGTTCAGCAGTTTATTTTGTCTTTGCAGAGATTGTGACTGTGATCGTGCCAGATCTCTTATCTTTGAACTGTGGGCTCTGACTTAGCTGCCGGATCTGAGCGAAAACAGGAGCCGTTAATCAAGAGGGAATCTGTAACTTCGGCTGTATATCTTATTTATTTATTAAACTTTTAGAAATACTGTAATACCTTCCTCCTGTCAGAGGAAGTGTGAGACAGATGGGGGCGGGCTTACCATCTGGAGCGGCGGGGGGGATTCTCCTGTGGGACGGTCAACCCGTGAGCTAATGGCAGGACTAGCTTCGGCCGTAAGATTTTCCTCTTCTCGCTGAAATGCATCACGGTGTGCGACAGCTTGATTCGGCGTCCTGTCTGTCACCGACCAGCCGTCTATCCATGCACGGCAGCGACAGGGGCTCCCTGCTTGTGCGCGCCCGCCTATGTGCGACCGAATACGCGCGACAAATTGGCGTCGTGCTGCCGCATTCAGGCATCTGTTGAAGAGAACACAGCTGGCTGCTAAACGAGATAACAGGCAGTGGAAAAAAAAAAACGAACTTCACCGACAACCACTTGGCAAAAGGGTCCGTGTTTTTAGCTACAAGCTAGAGACATAAACGACAACAAATATATCGAGTAACAAATATATCAAATGGGTGCGACCAGAGCTCGACGGGATTCGAGCGGTCTGACAGGTTCATACTCAGTTTTTGTCAGCGCCTCACGCCGAGGTGAGGTTGGGGCCTAAGTTGTGGGGTTTTTTTCGGTTCCTTGCATATGCAGTTATTCACCAGCTTCCTCTTTTTGTTGTGTAAATCTGCACACATTCAGAAGCCCTCCTGAGAAAAGACAAGCCTATGCAGAAACCCCCTGTCGGGAAAAAAAGGAGTGCCATCACAACCGAAGTCACTTAAAGAAATGAGAAAAAAACGACAAAAAACGTGGTTCGGTGCACTATGAGA